>JAULBS010122951.1:0-14012 GCA_032355785.1 Symmetromphalus regularis | reverse complement strand
AGCACATTGATTTTTATCTTATCACCGGCTATTGGACGTCAATCATATGGTCATTCTGACATTTATTTAGAGGAAACTACTGCCACCACATAGGCTACTTTTTCTGATAAGCAGCAAGGGATCTTTTATATGCACTGTCCCACAGCCGTTGATAAACCAATTGTGGACCACTGGTTGGAACAGAAAATAACCCAAACTGCACAGTGGTTATGTGTGAGCCTCAGTGGTAGGACATCTGACTGTTAAGAAGAAGACTGTGGTTCAAAACCTGTTAGAGGCTGGCTCACACGACTATATATTATCACAATTTTTCAAATGTTTAACACCCAATAACCAATGATTAATTTTAAAAAATTCGCCAAACTATAAATTCTTTCGCAAATACAATTTTTTTTTTGCAAATGGCTAATTTGGTGAACGACAGCTCAAGCCCTGTATTTTGTAGTATACATTCTGTATATAATCCTGACAGGTCACGTTACTAAATTACTATAATAAACATGATAAATGATATTCTTTTTAATTGTTCATGTTACTGAATTACCATTATAGACAAATTATTATTTAAAAATATTATTTAATATTTATGAACAAAAACGGTGGTTTCCTTTGGGTTTTTTAAAACTTTATAATTTTTTAGTTAATAGATTTTTTGAACATTACGTTTTTTGTTTTAGGTATATTTTGCAGTTTATGCCGAACTTAAATAAGATTGCTTAGTGGGTGTCACACATGAGGATCTATGAAAAATAGAAGGATTAATGTTCTGAAATAACAGTTGACTGATCAGTGGTGTTGGCAAGATAAAGAAACAAAGATGACAATTTTTAATGAAAAAAATTAAACTTAAACATGTCACACTTTTAGTCTTCCTTTTTTCTGTGATCAAATTATCAAGATGCATGAAAGTGAATTGTGAAAATGTAAGCGTTGTACAAAAATCCTGGGGAAAGCCCTGCCTTATGTGGCCATGGTATCTGGCAGACATGTACAGACAAACAACAAAATGAGAGTATGAACAATGATGTACAATTAAAATCAAACCTGCTACCAACTGCCCTTTCCTCGGACACTCTAGCCATCGAGGAGGAATTAATGTTGGATTGAATTTTCTAGCCATGGTGCAATTTCTGAAAAAACAATAGAATGTATCAGATTACAAATACATGAATTAATATTGAATTGTAATTCTTAGCTAGAGTATAATTTCTAAAATAACAATAGAATGTATCAGATTACAAATACATGAATTAATATTGAAATGTAATTCTTAGCCATGGTGCAATTTCTAAAATAACAATAGAATGTATCAGATTACATATACATGAATTAATATTGAATTGTAATTCTTAGCCAGAGTATAATTTCTGAAATAACAACAGAATGTATCAGATTACAAATACATGAATTAATACTGAATTGTAATTCTTAGCTAGAGTATAATTTCTAAAATAACAATAGAATGTTTCAGATTACAAATACATGAATTAATATTGAATTGTAATTCTTAGCCATAGTATAATTTCTAAAATAAAAACAATAAAATGTATTAAGAGCAAAGTAGCCAGAATGATCATTAGAAATGCTGTACAAAGCATGAGTCCACATACATGAAAGGAATGTTTGTTGAATGACATTCCAGAACACTGTTTATTCAGCAGCAATTAAGTGTCAGACATATGCATATGGTGTTTTGTGATTCATCGACTTTAGTCTTTAGAGGAAACCTCCTTCCACCACTCTTTCCAAGTAAAGCAAGCGATCTTTTATATGCACTTTCCAACACAGGCCAGTGCATACCATAACCTCTGATAAACCAGTAGTGAAAATCTGACATCACATTAAAACTAGCTAGTATACGGTTGTTTAGGCAGTTCCGGATCAAAATGCTTTTTCAGCTTGTATACATGTCGAATAAATAACCGATTGAAAACGTTATTATATATTTTTTTTAAATACAGTTCCTTTTATTAATGAGCTGTCCTGAAAAAATATAATCCAAATTTCATCAGAAAGGTATAAACGCAAACTTCAAAATATGTCGTCTGAACGAAGTTACACAATCGAGACTCGACATTTTCCGTAAAGTGTTTTTAAACGTTACGCCAGTGACAAAATAGGTGACAGTTCATAATAAACACTGTCTACAAATAAACTACATTTTGCACTTAATAAACGAGTGGAGTATGATTTTAAAAAAATATAATTATATTATGTTAAACAACTGGAAATCCTACCGTTCTGTTTTGGCCAGTTCCAAATCATAACATTTTAAACCATGTGTTCAGTGCTTTTTTTGTAAATTCCTGTCACGCTAATTTAAGAACAGTGATTGCAGCCGTTGGATTTGTTTATGGAACAGAATCCTGCAGTTAAAATTAATTATTTTTTATTGCAAACCTTTTCAAAGATGTTCACTTGAAAATAATATTGTTTTATTACTTGTAAGCATCGATAGGTGGCGTGAACCAGAACTACCAAAATTATCCGCAACTACCCCCAAAAATAAATAACTTTAAAAATCGACCAGGACTTCATCGGACATATATTATTCGTTTTAATTGTTATAGTAAGTAATTGTTTCTTGTATTAAAATAAAAATAAAATTTGATATACGATCGCATGTGAATGAGTTCAAAAACACTTGATCCGGAACTGCCTAAATAACTCATTAACTGTAGTAGTAAATACTACTAAAAGATATAAGAATCCGAATACTTGAAGACTGATGCCATCACATTCAACATTGTTATGTAGTATTTTGCTGAGCAAAAGGTGGACATCATTCTTTAAATCATGTAATTACAACCACCATGTAGTGTTAAGTGGAAAACAAATAACAACGAACACTGGTTTTGTTAATAAATACCTTAGTTTAGAACTCAAATTTGAAAACAAAAACAAATGACTGAATTAAATCAAAAACCATATGCCCAGTTCCTGGTTAAATAGTTTAATTACGAACGCTTGTTCAAATATTTCTACAAATAGGTACTCCAATATACCTTCTGTTAATAACTGAATCAATGCATATGTACTACTAGTGACATTATCAGGCAAAATATGCTTCCTCACACGTGTGCCGCCATTTTCTTTCTGTTTCGGTATAAGAGTTATCTTACCTACATTAAGGGTTACGCTAAACAACGATTTCAAAAACCACAAATAGTGCTTGAGCAATATTTTATTTATCATTTTTACTCACGCTTTTTATATTTTGTTAAGATAAAAATGGATATATGTGTATCTGACTCATTTCTAAATGATTTAACATTTCTACTAATAAAATAATTAAACATAAGGCAAAACAATAAATTTTCATTCAGGGGTGTAGGACGTTTGAAAAATTGGGGTGGGGGCACTTTTTTCTTTTCTACAGGTGCACTTTTTTCTTTTAAAAAAAGTGGGAGGTAGGGTAGTGATTGTTCACTCATTAAAATTGTACATTGGGTAAAAGGCCCCATTGTAGGCCTTTTGTACCAGACATTATTAAAAAAAGAGTGTCCTATTACATTGTTTTAATATCACAAATATACAAATTCGATTTCTCTATGCAGAAATTCTATTTATTGCTCAGAATGGGGAAACTTTCTAAATGTGGCATGAAATATATATATTTCCCTTAAGGGACCTAATTAATAGAGGGAAAATGTATCAAACACGTATCATGTTGGAAAGAGGTCAAACGTGTCATATACATTAAAAATAGAACTGATTAATTTTAGCTGTCAGATCTTTTATTTTACAATTAAAACCCTTTTCTTACTACAAAGCCCACTTTTTGTTTTGAAAAAGACCCAAACACTGTCGCCAAACGGATATAGCACATGAGTTATCACGGGGACATCTGGCGAAATTTTGGTTTTAAAAATACGATTTTTTTTGGAAGCCATGTACGGACTTTGAGTTTTTTCTTGTTGTGTATTTATTTGCGATTAATGTACGGAATATTTGTTACCAGCGAACATCTTTGATCTAAAGGTAGGTATCATTATATTTATCATTAGAGCTGTATTTTCGGAGGATCTACAACAGATTTTATTATACAGCGTTGTCTGGCGCTAGACAGAAACTATCAGTAATAGCAAAGCTGTCAAACGCCAGAAACTCGGGCTAAGTCCCTAATCGTGCACTCACTTTATGTTACAGCAGAACCAATTAAAAACAAATCATGTTTTGATCGCCATTTTTGAGCCATATAGTGATGTACCTACCAGCCTTGATTCCAGTTGCTACATAAACCTTTTTTGTTTTTCTTTAACGTCACCACAAGAGCACATTAATTTATTAATCATCGGCTATTGGATGTCAAATATTTGGTTATTTTGACACATAGTCAAGTGTGAGCCAGTCTCCAACAGATTTCGCACCACTGTCATCAGCTTGAGAATCCGATGTTCTACCGCTGGACTACCGAGGCTTTCACTGTGTACACTAGGATGCGAAGGACACTGCCAATGATTCCGGTGATTTAACTGTACCCAACTTGACAGCTAAAGGTTTGTGCTCCAATCTTCAAGAAGGAACACAAGACAAGAACGAAAATGGCAGGCGGTGATTCTAATCGGCATAAAGAGTCTACGGTTCTTCCTGGTCCGCTCGGAGGCGGTCCTATGGGACTCGGTACTCACTTATTTATTCTGTTTAGATTTGGACAAGTTGTACATCGTGTTGTCACTAAACTCCGTTATCAGCGAGAACGTGGCAATACCCATGTCATTGAGACATGTTTTCCCCCAAATCACAGTTATCTGCCCTTTTCGTAAGAATCACCTTGTTGATTTTCTACACATTTATTCATAATATGTTGTTTTAGTGAGATTTTTGTCTCATAGACAAGTTGAGGACCTCACAAGATGAGGATTGGGTGGTGCTGAGATTTCCCATGAAAAACACTTTTAATTTCTGAACTTTTTATTTTTTAAAATAACAATTATTTGCAAGATGAGAAAAAAAAGAAAAAAGGAAGTAAAAAAATGCATAAAAATAGTCTGTTATAATATATTTGAGGATGAGGATTTAAAAAAATAAAATTTTAGGGTGTGTTTAACAACGTATTATTAAATTGTATAAGGAGAAATAGCCGTGGTACATGTACAATTCAGTTACATAACACCAGGGTTTCACATGATGCATTAATCCTGCATATTTGACGCAATATTTTGCTAAAATAATCCTAAATAAAGTATGTGCGCGTCATGGTAGTCACAAAATATTTCAACGTCAGTCAATTTTTTTTTTTTCAAATACACGAAATGTCACGAAAATGTCCGATTTCTGGTGTGTGAACAGAAATATAATTATTTATCTTTTGTTTCCCACAAATTTACACCGATTTATTTGTTTGATGTATCATTTGTATGGACCCTGGTAATTAATTCTGATAAACACCAATCACAGTCAAAACACCGGCATCATCAGGCCAATTGTTTAACTAAAAACATTATTCTTCTTTAATTATGTTTTTTGTTATGTTCATTGTAGACAGTCAATAAAATATAAATAAACACAAGGAAAGCATCGTTTTCATGTTTATTCCAAACAAAACACCTGTGAATATTGAAATTAGGTGGTAAGCGACAATTAGCTGCCAGCATTCCATTGCTAACAGCGTGGCTTAGGATAAAGTTTATTACCAGATATAGCACAAACAAATTATAATCTGCTAACTACGTGCATTTGAAATAATATTTGTATACAATTAAAATGTTATTCTTAATGTTTATGATAGTTGAATAATAATTATTTGAAGAACGGTGAAACGCATGTGTACATTTTCTAATCGCATCCCCATATTCCACAAATGAAAAGGGCTGTGCGACCTAGCCTACACACGGTGAACAAAAACTTTGTATGGGTAAAACACGTTTTATATAATAACCTAATATTTTATTATTAAAGTATTTAACAGTGTTTTGTATTATTGATTATTAGATCGACATTTGCTTGTTTACGACAATAGAGTGAAAACGTGCTCAATTGTGGTATGAAGCACAACAATGAAAAAAATCGGTTGAAAATTTCAAAAGGGGGACGTAAGAACGTGAAAGGAGGTCAGCAGGAAGAAAAATGCGAAAGGGGGTGGCGTGCCGTCCTTAAATGGAGCAGCAAAAACACTTATGTACTAAAGATGTATTAATAAAATTGACTTTGACCTTATATTTAGAGTGTTGGAATATTTTTCTAAAGATATATATTTTTTTATTGAGTGAAAAGTAAATAATAAACTTTTTGATTAATATATTTGCATCTCATAGAGAAGATTTATTTTATTTCTAAAATTTATTGTATACAGATGGTTTATTTTAGACATTGCTGTTGTAGTCTTAATTCCTTACTTTTTATGACTTTTAAGCATGAACGCATGTTGTGTCAGTGCATCAGTCAAGCGTTGATTTGTGATTGTGCAAGAATTTCGAAAGAAAAGGAAAATTGTCAGAAATACTCCGGAATTTCCAAAAGCTAAGGGACGGTCCATAAATGTCAATGGTTTTCATAATCCTAACAATGTTAGGATTAGTTTTGACCCCTCCCCTAATCCTAACATACAGAAACATTGACCTTCAATGGACTGATGTTTTACCTGAAAAGCAATCCGAACATGGCTTTTACCCCCTTCCAAAAATTGTTTGGATTGTGAAGCACATCGATATTTATGGACTATCCCTAAAAGATTTTATTTGAAGGGGAGATAACTAATGTGTGGGAGATAACTAATGTATGGGATAATAAAATCTCAGACTGTATTTCATTTTTTAAAGGCATCTGTGGTAATAATGACATGTTGACTTTTTTCAACAGTGATAACCAGAAGTAAAGTAAACTAAAGTTTGTTTTATTTAACAACACCTTTAGAGCACATTGATTTTTATCTGATCATCGGCTATTGGACATCATACATATGGTTATTCTGACATATGTCTTTAGAGGAAACCCGCTGCCGCAACATAGTCTACTCCTTCCGATAAGCAGCAAGGGATCTTTTATATGCACCATCCCACAGACAGGTCAGCACATACCACAGCCTTTGATAACCAGTTGTGGACCACTGGCTGGAACAGAAAATAGCGATAACCAGAAGATTAAATAGGTAAACTATGACCGCCATTTTTATTTACTGGTACCTTTTTTATTTTTACAGGTGATCCAGATGACCAATCTCTACGAAAAGTTGAACGCGAGGTCCTTATTCCTCAGAAGATGAAAGAGAAGGCACGGAAAGGAAAATGTCATGATGTTGTTAGAAGTGAGTGAAACTACTGCACTTGTATATATGAAAACCTCATCTCTTTTATTTTAATTAAAAAAATATATATTTTATTGATCCAGAGAGTCAGGGTTCGGGCTCATAACACAAACTTACAAAAATATATATGTACAAGATGTATATGGGGTGTTTCAAGAAAACTCGCCATCAGTGTCAACCAATTGGTTAAAATTTTGACCATGTTTTCAAATTCCATTGTTATGGTCTTAGGGAATAATAAACAGAAGATTGATTTTGAATACAGTGGGTACTGCTTAATTGAATAGCCTCCGTGCAAATGGAATAATTCAATTACACGGATTATTCAATTAAACAAAAAGGCTAAATATACGATAATTGACTGGTCTGTGGTGCTTTCCTTTTTTACCAACTTTTTAAAACATCTAACAAAACGGGAAAATATTTCTCTAATTATTTCATTAATAAAATATAATTTACTATTATCACAAACAATTAGAATTTAGAGTGACACAATCAAAACATTTGTACGGTATGTTAAAAATGTTTAGTGACATTTATTCTTTTCTGCGAGAAAGAAGCCAAACTAAACCATAAAAAGATAATGTCTATTCTCGAGTATACATTTACATCGTTCTTTTCCGTAACAGTTTTTGTGGCACGGAAACAACATTCGGTAACCTTCGATCATTTTCGTAAACGCCGAACAGTCGGTGAACTTGTGGTCGCAAGCCAAACTGTTTTTAACACCTAACTGTAATATGATAGAAGATGATGGTAGCCAATTAAATGGTTTTCGCGAGAGCGTTCTCTCTTGAACACGCCACGAATCCTAACCAAAAATACTGAGGGTAACTGAATGCACCGACAGAGACGAGGGATATGATGTGATGGAAATAGGTTAGATATGGCTAAACTGAAAACACTTTTCCAATAAATAATTTGACTGTTATTCAAGGAATTCAATGTCCCTATTAACCTTGGGATATTTAATTGGGATAATGACAATAAAAAACCCACACGTAGAACATTCAAAGTATTATCGGTTAGTATAGACTGTGCAACGATTTTGACAGAATCAGATCCGGCCAAATCATGTGATATAATAAAGATGGCGGGCAGTTACAACTTTTGTTATCGGAATTTTATTTTATTCTTTGAGGTTATTTCTTTTGATGACTGAGTCTATACTTATTATTTTTTTGTTTTATTGGTATTGGTATTATTATTTTGATAATTAACTGTTCTCAAATCTCTCATCATTTAATATTATTCTTTTAAAAATTATTATTATTATTGTCATTTTTATTATTATTATTTTGATAATTAACTGTTCTAAAAATCTCTCATCATTTAATATTATTATTTTTTAAATTATTATTATTATTTTTATTATTATTATTAGTTTGATAATTAAATGTTCTCAAATCTCTCATCATATAATATTAATCTTTTTTTAATTATTATTTTAATTATTAGTAGTATTATTAATAATTTATTTTTTAAATAGTTTTTGGAGAATGTGCCAAGGCAAAAGGACTCCTAATGCCATTTAAATGTCGAAAGGAAGCGAAGGAGCTGCACAGTTGTTTAGAAAAAACGTAAGTATAGAGGTTGTGTTGTTTGTATTGCATAATAATGCTCACTGAAAAATTATGAAAAATAATTCCTAGTTCAGGGATAGAAATTAAGAAATTATTTTCATTTACCTTGGGTACTAGTAGCCGTCAAAAGTTACTCGTCCCCCTGAAAAATTACTAGTACCCCATTTTATTTTTAAGATTTGAAAAATATCTATTGGCCTGGGGGATTAGTGTCAGTAAGGATATACTTGCCCCAAGCGATTTTTACTTGCCTCGGGTGATGGAGCGAATGTTACTTTCTATCACTGTATTGTATTATTCATTGTTAACAGCATAAGTTTACAAAGGGGGCAGGGGGGGCAATTAGTGCCCTAAAGCTGGATCAATTTTCTTGTCTGGTTTTTTTTTGGTTCTAATATCATTACAGTAAAAATGTGTAGTAGTTGAAAAGAGTAAATGTTAATGGAAGTTGTTATCTGATTCGGGCATTTTCTTTTAAAACCCTTAAATTATGGCAAAAATTGACCTCCCCTTGCCATCCCCCAAAAATGGGAATCTGTACGCTTTTGGTTAAAAGTGCAATTTTTTCCGAAAATATTTAACGGGATTTTATTACTGGCCCCCGTGGTACAGTAGTTGTACTGTGTGACTCATGGCTGGTAGGTGCTGAGATCAAATCTAGGCATGGGATTTTTAATCTCTATACTTGCTCTAATCCAAAGTGAGTGCTCTGCAAGGCTCACTTGCACTGACCAGTGACAGTGACCCACAACTGGTAATACACTCAAGCTTGTTAATTTTTAAGGGGAGATAACTAATGTTTGGGGAGATAACTAATGTATGGGATAATAAAACTTAAAAGGAAAAAAAAACTTGCCTCCTCACCAATGCTGATTTACAATACGGCTATACTCTCTCAGATTATCGGTATTTTTTTAAAGGGAGATAACTAATGTTTGGGGAGGTAACTAATGTATGGGATAATAAAACTTGAAAGGAAATAGAAAACTTGCCTCCTCACCAATGCTGATTTACAATACAGTAATACTCTCAGATTATCGGTATTTTTTTTAAAGGGAGATAACTCATGTTTGGGGAGATAACTAATGTATGGGATAATAAAAGGAAATAGAAAACTTCTGACAATGCTGATTTACAATACTGATTCTTTCATTTGCAGATATGAGGACAAAGCTTTTGTCAAAGAGTGTGAGATTGAATATCTAAAAGAGCGCTCAGAATACCGGCGCACCGGGATAAAAAAGAAACACAAGAAACTGCCGTCGTCATAGACCAAAGTTAACGAAAAAAACATTTTAAAATGTATATTGAATCTTATTAAAATCAACATCTCTACATCCACTAGAGGTCCACTGGAGTCAGAATATGTCGGGGGTACAACACCTGAAATTGTCCGAGGCAATCGGTAATGCCGTGGAGATTGCTAGAGTTTTTCATTCTCCATAGCACTTTTTGGCCATGGAATAAAAAAAAAATTAATCGTGTATTTTTTTCTTATTATTAAAAATAAAGTATATTTATTCTAAAATTGCTGTGGACACTTTCTCTACGGCATTTATTTTGCCGTGGACATTTTCTTAAATGCAGGCATTGTTGTTGTAGGTTGAAACCAGTGATCCACAACTGGTTCATCAAAGACCGTGGTATGTGCATTCCTGTCTATGGGACGGTGCATATAAAAGACCTCTTGCTGCTTATCGGAAAGAGTAGCCTATGTGGTTGCAGTGAGCTTCCTCTAAATACATGTCAGATTGACCATATGAAAGACGTTCAATAGCCGCTGATAAGATAAAAATCAATGTGCTCTAGAGGCGTCATTAAATAAAACAAACTTTACTTTGTAGTTGTAGGTTGAAGGTGGAATATAATTTCAGGTAGAATACTAGATATTTGATTAAAACAGGAGCAGGAATCTCATTCTTAGAATAAAAGACCTGGAGGATCTTAGACCAGCCCTTAAAATACAGACAAATTTACGATAGCAGCTTATTTTTATTTAATTTTTTGTTTAATGATACCATTGATTTATTAATCATTGGCTATTGCAGGGTTGTCATTTTGAACCGATTGCCGATGAAAATCATCAGTTAAAACCAATTTCTGATTTTTTTATTTTTGTTTGGCCTGGACCCCCGGCCTGATTGGTCACTTACACAATTCAATCTGCTAAGTACTCCAAAACAATGTGCTGGGGTGTCGGTGAACAACCAATCCTTTCCTTTTCTGAAACCTCTTTAATGGATGTTTAGACTGATTTTAATTAGATTTCATTAGTATTTATCGCACAATTTATGTTTTTGAGTTTCACAGCAGTTTAATAAGTTTGTTATTAATCTGCGATATGTCTGTCAAAATAAAAATTACTTTAATGATTGCGCTTGACAGGCATATTTTTAACAAAAGTACTAATGAAATTTCAAGTGATGTGATAAATTCAGTCTATGCTTATGTTAAAACTATGATAATATTGAATGTTTTAAGTCATAGAATATGACTCTACGTGTATGTGGTTCAATATTATTGTAGTTACACTTTTATAAGGTACTAATTTGTAGATGTACGGAGATTGTATGTACATGTATGTGTGAATTAAACCAAGTCTTACCATAACTTATATGGATTTTGTGTTTCAATTTTTTCTTTTTCGGAGTGGGAGGTAGCTCAGACAGTAGCATGTCTGCCTGTGAAGTGGTTGGTAGTCTGGTCAAACCTCAGTGAACCCATTTGCAGTTTGGGCTATTTTTCGTTCCATCCAAAGGCCATTGTATGTGCTGTCCTGTCTGTGGGAAGATGCATATAAAAGACCCCTTGCAGGTTATTGGAAAGAGTAGCCTATGTGGCAGAAGAGGCTTTCTTCTAAATATGTCAGAATGACCATAATTATGATTGACGTCCAATAGCTGATGATAAGATAAAAATCAGCGTGCTCTAGAGGCATTGTTAAATAAAACTACTTTAAATAGTTTTTTTTAATGACTATAGTGACATTTATTGATTTATTAATCATTGGCTTTTTGATGTGAAACATTTGGGAAATTGTGTAAGTCTGACAGGTCTTGTAAAATGTAAAGTTTGTTTTATTTAATGACACTTCTAGAGCACGTTGATTTTTATTTCATCATTGGCTATTGGACGTCACACATATAGTCATTCTGACATATGTCTTTAGAGGAAACCCGCTGCCACCACATAGGCTACTCCTGATAAGCAGCAAGGGATCTTTTATATACACCATCCCACAGACAGGACAGCACCTACCACAGCCTTTGATAAACCAATTGTGGACCTGGTTGGAACGGAAAATAGCCCAAGAGTCCACTGAGAATAATCGATCCTGACGGGACTTTAATCCCAGTCTTTTACTCGAGAGTCCAATATAGAACAATTGAAGCTTACTTTGTTTCAATGTTCACAGCATGGTAGTAAAACGGTATTGGCTGGGAATCATGAAATAATGGATCACAAAATTATTTTTAATTTTTTTTTTTTCCCAATGCCCCCTTTCCTTTTCCACCTTTGATATACTACTTTCATCCCTTTCTGACATCAACCCCGTCGGTCAACATATTGCTGTCCAACTCCACATCCCAGTCCTTGTCTCTGCAACTGTGACAGGTGCTTGTCTCTTGTAGACATCTGTGCCACACACCCGTCTTTCTCCAGCAACTTTTGCTGTGGGCTTGGTCTGGCCACTTCGGGGAGGGTACAATGATCACTTCTGACATTTTTAAGAGGCACTTGCCACCATCTACTTTGCAATTATTGCATCATGATGGAGTACACTCAAATGCGCAGGGGAGGGTTTCAGGGACTGAAACTCCTGCTTTAACAGCAAGGGATCTTTTATATGCACTACCTCACAGACAGAATAGCACATACTGTGGCCTTTGATAAACCAGTAGTGGACCACTGGTTGGTGCAAGTAGCATACACCTACCCATTAAGACTTGAGGAGCATTCACTCTGGGTTGCAGCTGGTATCTATATTAAAAATCCCATGTCTTGACTGAGATTTGATCCCAGTCCCTACCAGCAAGAATCTAGATTTGAACCCAGTACCTACCAGCAAGAATCGAGATTTGATCTCAGTACCTATCAGCAAGAATCGAGATTTGATTTCAGTACCTACCAGCAAGAATCAAGATTTGATCTCAGTATCTACCAGCAAGAATCGAGATTTGATCTCAGTACCTATCAGCAAGAATCTAGATTTGAACCCAGTACCTACTAGCAAGAATCGAGATTTGATCTCAGTACCTACCAGCAAGAATCGAGATTTGATTTCAGTACCTACCAGCAAGAATCGAGATTTGATTTCAGTACCTACCAGCAAGAATCGAGATTTGATCTCAGTACCTATCAGCAAGAATCGAGATTTGAATCCAGTACCTACCAGCATGAATCAACATTTGAATCCGGTACCTACCAGCAAGAATCGAGATTTGGTCTCAGTACCTATCAGCAAGAATCGAGATTTGAACCCAGTACCTACCAGCAAGAATCGAGATTTGATCTCAGTACCTACCAGCAAGAATCGAGATTTGAACCCAGTACCTACCAGCAAGAATCTGACAGCTTAACTACTGCACCTTTGAGCCCAAAGAAAACCTGTGTGGGATTGTGCATATAAAATATCCCTTGCTGCTTATGGATAAGCGTAGCCGCATTAATGTGGCGGCAGGTTTTGGTTGGTTGGTTGTATTTATTTCTGTGCTTATATCCAATTAGGGTTCAAGGATGCTGTCCTGTGTACACAACTCAGGTTCCTATGCTGTCTGTCCAGTATCCTCGTGTTCCCAAACGGCAGCCTATTAACGGGAAGAAGCTTTTGCACACGCGCAATTGTAATCGTACAATCAATATAAGATAATAATATTTAACCTTGGTTATGTTACTATTAAAATCAATAAACAAATCTTATCTGTTATTATTTTTTTTTAAACGAAATCCTTCCCTGGCCAGTTGCAGACATTTTTTAAGTCTCCCAAAAAACAGTCTATTTTTCGAAAGCATCAGTCAGGTCGTACACTTTTATTTAGGTGCGAAATCCGTCTGTGACTTTCTAAAAGTACGTCTTTGACAGATGACAGATTGGGCTTGTTTATAAGTTTTGCAAGTGACACTCGCTATTTATTAAGGTATGCATTGATTGCACGTTATTTAATGTGAATCTGCAATTCCAA
>JAULBS010122940.1:0-14013 GCA_032355785.1 Symmetromphalus regularis | reverse complement strand
GAGAGAGAGAGAGAGAGAGAGAGAGAGAGAGAGAGAGAGAGAGAGAGAGAGAGAGAGAGAGAGAGAGAGAGAATAAATCACTGCTCAAGTCTTCTTCCGCTAAATTGCACATTGATAAGATGATAGTTTAATGTTTTATTATAAACAATCTTTTACACTGTTTCTAGCGACGTCCTGTAGTTGTTAATCCATTCAGTTAATTAGATTATCATATAATAACGTGAATTGACTAGTCTGCAAAGTATAGGCTCACAAATCATAACAGGGATGTTACGAGGATAATTTTGTTCTCAATGTTCACACAGTACGCTGTAGTAATTTAAAACTTGATGCATTATCATTGAACTATAACCTTTGTTTATAAAACACAAGAATGTATGGGTAAAGGTTATAATAGGTCTGTCATCCTACAGACGGCCTGTCAGGTCTATGGATGAATGTCATGGACAGCAGTGATTGTCAAGTTTGCTAACTACTCTGTCAGTGATGACACATTGTGTGACAAGTTAGATAACATGATGTAATAGTTACGAAACGGTTACATGCGTTATGAAGTTTATAGTGTTCTGCATTCGTTTTCTGCCTCAAACATCAAAACGGAATTTAACATCTTCCTTGTCTGTTATAGAGCATGGAGTTCCGAGAAAAAATGAACTGTGATAACATTCTGCACGAATACCAGCCACCAGAGGTAAGTTTTATAGTTTTTCTCAAGATAACTATTCAGCCCTAAAAAGGTAAACTGCAGTATCTGCACAAATAGTGAAGCTGAGAAAAATGACTAAGTTTGAGATCTGCCTTTCAAAGACGTTATTGGAGATCACTGATGACCGGTTTCTGTGGATACTTGGACAATTAGAAGCATGTCATTTACAAATGAGGTAGAGCAGATACTGTACACTTCAAAAATAGTGAAAACCCAATTTCTGCCAACATATTGTACATTATATATATATATATATATATATTTCAATTTCTCATATCATAATATATTATTCTATATATTGTCTCCAAAATGTAATTACTAAAATATTTTCCAAATTTTTATAAAGACCTACGGCCGAAACGTAAATAAAGTGTATGGTTTTTTATAAACTTTATAATTAATTAAACTTTATTCGTGATGCCAAATTATTTGAAAAAAAAAAGAGTTAATTCACGATTTTGCTATTAATTGCAATTAGAAAAAAAAACATTCGTGATAAAATGCAATAGTCAGAGCTTAGAAAAGACGCAAAGTAACTATCAACGTTTTTCTGTTAAAACGTTCATTTAAATGACATTTGCTGCTAACTGAAAATAACAGACATGTTACAGCTGTTGCTTTCTTGTTCTACACAGCAAAAATAGCCATATATGTTTCACATATGAGTTGACGAACGTATGTTTCATATGTTTCAGATACATTTCTTCTTAGGTTCTTCTCAAGTACACGACAGGTTGCCTATGTATAATGCGACATATGTGTACGTATAGGTTCTGCTTAAGTACATGACAGGTTGCCTATGTTATAATGCAACATGTGTACCTATAGGTTCTGCTTAAGTACATGACAGGTTGCCTATGCATAATGCAATATATATGTCTACTTATAGGTTCTGCTCAAGTACATGACTGGAGGTACGTGTGGTCATGACAAGGACGGGTCACCTGTACGTGTAGAACTGTATGGACATCTCGACATGAAGGGACTGATGTACTCGGCCAAGACGATAGACCTGGAGAAAACCAAACTCCTTCAGTGTGAGAGACACATGCTTGACTGGAAAGAGCAGAGTGAGAAGGTTCGTCAGTCCTATTAATATTTGTCATCCACCCATTTGCCTTGGTTACTGTGTAAAAATACCCGACCTCTCAAGTCTCAATGTTTTGCCGTGAGACTCACCCTTTTCCGCAAAATCTCATGGTCTCACGGTAAGCTGCGAAAATCTCACGTTTTAAAAAAAAAAATATTCTCGTTTTTGTTGTTGTTGAAATCACACAATGTTTCTCATGCGATAAAACAAATCCATTGTAGTTAAAACAATTCCTGTTCTTTCTTAGTAGAGTTCTTGGCCAATCCATGCTAATCCAGGTTTCCAGTGCCTCAAAGTCTGAAATACTCCATATTTTATAGCATTTATCATTCAGCCAATTTACTTGGTTATCTTGTATAAATACTCTGTGTTTTATATATTTTCTCATATGCACCAACACAATACTATTGATATACATATGTAACGTAGTGTCAAGAACGCCAAATGTGGTGATACCTAGCTCAGCGGTAAAGCATCCACATAAGGTAAGTTGAGATCCATCTCCTTCAGAGAAAGTTTTTAGCCATTTCTGCTGTCGGTCAGTGGTCCACAACTGGTGTAAGTCAGACTGTAACATATGTTGTTCTTTCAATAGGAAAGCGTATATAAAATATTTCTAGATGCTGATCAAAACAAATAACTTATGTGGACCCCTAAATTTAACGATTTAAAAAAATTACTATCACAATTTTTAAAATTCTTTTTATTATTATATTTTTTTAATGTTAAGAATCCGAGTATTCTCGAGGCCCCACTAATGGATTTTTGGATCCGCTACAGAATTTATTGTGAACCTGGAAATAATATTATCATTTAAACTCTGCCAGTCAAAATGTATGATATCATTCAATATGATCCGGGTGTTTAAAAAAAATGTTCCTGCCAGTAGCGACATAAAATAATATATGCGCACGCGTGTGTGTATTTTGTAGTGTATTCTTTTCATTATTTAATACAGCCCAATTTTTGTATATATTCAAGCTGCACTAAGTGACCTTTACACAGAACTACCCACTTCCACTAAAGATTAAAACCGGAGGCTTGGACAAAATTATCGACAAAATTACTGTAACTTTTTGACTGAGAAATCTTCTAAAATGACATATTTGTGTCTCTGACACGCCCATCTTTGCCAGGCATGTATGCCTGTGCTTGCTACGTAATAATCTGCATATTAAACATTGTGCAGGGGTGTCGTTGAACATTGACGTTTCTCTTTGTGTATTTGTTTTCTAGCTGGGTCGACATGTGAATGGCTTGACTGTTATATTCGACATGGAGGGTGTGAGCAGCAAAGTCTTATGGCGACCAGGTAATTATAGAACAATTTCTGTAGTTAAATATTTACATTTTCATTATTATAAACAATTATTTTATGTTATATGCTATGTTATACTGTTCAAAACTATAGCATAGCCAGCATGAGGCAGATGAGGCACTTGCCTTGTCTGGAATTTCTGCAGATTAGGGTATTTCCCCATGATACTGATATTTATTATCCACATGGTTCAAGCTCCAAGTGTCTGTGTTTGCCTCGGCATTTTTCCTTCTCTGGCTAAGCCCCAGTATAACACAATTATTATGTTCAAAACTGTAATCACCTTAAACCATGTTGGTAAAACTGTTTGAAAGTTTTTTTTTTTTTAATATTTTCTTTTTAGGAATTCAGATGTATCTTCATTTAGTATCGATACTGGAGGACAACTACCCAGAAATGATGAAGAGACTGCTCGTTGTTAATGGTAGGGTTATTGTCTTGTTTAACAATACCGCTTGAAAGTAAAGTTTGTTTTATTTAACGACGCCTCTAGAGCACATTGATTTTTTTTTATCTTATCATCGGCTATTGGGCGTCATACATATGGTCATTCTGAAATATGTCTTTAGAGGAAACCCGCTACTCTTACCGATAAGCAGCAAGGGATCTTTTATAAGTACTTTCCCACAGACAGGACAGCACATACCACATCCTCTGATGAACCAGTCAATACTGCTAGAGCACAATGATTTATTAATTATTAGCTGTCAAACATTTCCTAATTCTGACATGTTGTCAGTGTGAGCCAGACTCTGATGGGTTGGAAACCATAATCTTTAGCTTGAGAGTTCTACCACTAGAACACTAACCGTTTGGGCTGTTTTCCGTTTCAACCAGTGGTTCATCAAAGGCCATGGTATGTGTTGGCCTTGACCTTAACGCTTTTCAGTGGTAGACCAGAGGGCTACCAGTTTGCAAACTCTGGTAGCCCTCAGTAAAAATTGGTAGCCCCATAATTTTAATAAACTTCTACTTATTTGTAATTGGCTGCTGTACTAAAGAATTCATGCCACTGATAAATGTACTCTTTTTATTTCAAAATCATATTGCACAATCGCCACCAATTGGTCAGACAGTGTGAGCAATTAACACCATTGCAGTGACAGGTGTAAGAAGAGCGCACATGTGAAAGGTGGCATTTCAGACACCAGTGATTTAAGCGTCTGGTTGATTGTTTAGTCACCAGACAGGGGAAATAATCTAGTATCGTGACGGACTACCAGGTTTACAAATCTGGTAGCCCCAGCTAGATATCGGTAGCCAAAACACCCCGGGTTACCGCTGAGGTCGAGCCCTGTCCTGTCTGTGGGATGGTGCATATAAAAGACCCCTTGCAGCTTATCGGAAAGAGTAGCCTATATGGCAACAGCGGGTTTCCTCTAAATACATATGTCAGAATGACCATATGATTGACGTCCAATAGCCAATGATAGATAAAAATCAATGTACTCTAGAGGCATCGTTAAATAAAACAATCTTTACTTTTTTTTAGAACACTACAAATTGATATGTTTCTCTAGCGTAGACAGAATTAGGCAGATGAGATGCTTACCTCGTCTGGAATTTCTACAGATTGTTTTTTTTTACCCATGATACTGATATTTATTATCCACATGGTTCAAGCTCCCAGTGTCTGGGTTTGCCTCAGCGTTTTTCCATCTCTGGCTATGCCCCAGTGTTTGTAAATATAGTGTAAGACGGTTCTGCTTTAACCAGTCATAATTTATCAACATTTGATTGGAATTATGTAAATCTAATAAATACTTCGATTCCAACTATGTCCATTTATTGAATTATTCATAATACTGTCACAATAATTCATTACCATATTCCGCTTTTCATAATGATTATCAAATCTGCATAATTGTCTTGAATCATCAAAAGGGCGTTTTTTTTAATGAAAATGTGTTTTGGGGTAGTTGCCAGTTTTGTCAATTTTATCTTACAGCACCTAGGATTTTCCCTGTCTTATACAAGATATGCCGTCCACTGATCAGCGAAGACAGTAAGAACAAAATCCATGTTTTAGGAGGCAAGTACGCTTTTTAATGTTTGGAATCCAGACTGTACAGAAATGACAAGCATGATGCTGAACCATTTGGCATACATTATAATTTTATGGCTTGTTCATTAACAGTAGCAGATCCAGAGGAAGGGGGTTCAGGTGGCTAAGACTTCCTTTTGTTTTACCTTTTGATTTAAACTTATTTATAATTTATAAGAGACAGACAGACAGACAGACAGACAGATAGACAGACAGACAGACAGCAGTAGTGGATCCAGAAGGGTCCAGGGTGTCCGGCCCCCCTTTTTTAGAATGTTTAAAAAAAAAAAAATTATATATATTTTCTGAGTGGAAGGACGAGAAAATTAACCATTTTCCCCCAGTCCTATTCAACCACCCACCCACCCTTTCAGAAATCCGCACCTGTGTTACTTTTATACATAATTCATGTTCTTCATTTTCCATATTTATATCTCCTCAAGATACACCAGTCTTCTGCCTTTCCTTGTGTATTTGAGAATAGTTTATTGTAGTCCATGTTCTGTATCCCACTGTCATGTTGTGATCTGATGTTGCAGGTAATTTCAAGGAGGCCCTTCTCAAATATATTGATGAGGACAATCTTCCCGCCTACCTTGGCGGTACTCTCACTGACCCAGACGGCAATCCACGCTGTGCTTCCATGGTAATCTTTTAACATATGTTATCTATATCACTGTGTTATAAAAACATGTTTATGCCTAACACTAACCATGCAAGTGTGATTCAAAGAGCCATTTTGGATTTCCATTCATGTAAAGTTTGTTTTATTTTACGATGCCTCTAGAGCATATTGATTTATATCTTATCACCAGCTATTGGATGACAATATGGTAATTCTGACATATTTATTTAGAGGAAACACATCACCGCCACTCTTTCCAGTAAGCAGCAAGGGGTATTTTATATGCACCTTCCCACAGACAGGACAGCAAATACCACGGCCTTTGATGAACCAGTTGTGGATCACTGGTTGGAACGGAAATGGCCCAAACTGCAAATAGATCCACTGAGAAGGATCAATCTGACGGCTGACCGATCGCGTCCACGATTTCCATACAAGTGTCTGAACAATAGATAGATTGAATGAATAGTGGTTTAATGACCTCTTCCCCCAAGCACCAAAATAAACATCAGCTATTGGAGGTCAAGCTATGTTTAAATTAAAAACATTATTCTAAATCACTGTAAAGAGAGGATTTACAATATGGTAAATTGTATACAGTATCATGATAAAATATAGATAATAAATATAATAAACATCACTATAATTTAAAAAAAAACTTTGTGTAACATATACTTCTATGACTGGCTGGTTCATAGGCGGACACGCCATGTCAAATGGCTAATATATCCAAAACTGTTGTTTATTTTGTCTTCTTGCCAGATTGTGCAGGGTGGTGAAGTACCACAAAGTTACTATCTAGGAGAGAAACAGAATATGGAGAACATGGAAAGTAAATCTATTGGCCGTGGTGAAAAACTGATGCTCCCATACGAGGTGGAACAACCAGGAAGTGTTATTAGGTACATTTTTTGGTTTATTTTGTTTAACCACACCACTGGAGCACATTGATAGATATTAATCATCGCCTATTGGATGTCAAACTTTTGGTTATTTTGATATGTAGTCAAGTGTGAGCCAGCCTTCAATAGGTTTCGAACCACTGTCATCAGTTTGAGACTCTGATGTTCAACCACCTGAGGCTCATTATCTATTAGGTACAAAATATACTTATATGTTGAAATAATATCTCAGTCATAATGCGTATATGAATAGAATATAATAATATGGAAAAAAAAAAGATTTTTTTTTATTAGGTACATACATATTTTTTTACATGATGAAATATGCTCTCAATCATAAAAGATATGTTTATAAGCCTTTAAAATGTACGTGCGGTAGTATAATATGTGGGAAAAACAGGAATTCATATACATATTTTACATGATGAAATATGCTCTCAATCATACTAGTATACGTGCAGTAGTATATAATATGGAAGAAACTGAAATTTATATTAGGTATATACATATTTTACATGATGAAATATGCTCTCAGTCATTCTAGTATACGTGCAGTAGTATATAATGTGGAAGAAACTGAAATTTATATTAGGTACATACATATTTTACATGAGGAAATATGCTCTCAGTCATAATAAATATGTTTATAGGCCTTTAAAATACTAGTATACAAGCAATATTATTTTATTAATCATGTACACTACATGCACATAAATAATATATTTAGCACTGATTACAAAAGTACTTAGCAGTTTGAAATGGAGCCTAATTTCCCATTTGGCCCAGGCTTACTGCCAGATCTACACTGCCCTGCTGATGTTGAATCTGTCGATTGATTGTTTCAGATGGGAGTTTAAAACTGATGAGTACGATATTGGGTTTGGGATTTTCTTTGTGAAGAATGACAAGAATGTGGCCGTGTTGCCCGTGGAAAGGATCAACAGTCATATGGTCCCTCAAGACGGTAGTCTGACTTGTGACGAAGCCGGAATGTGTGAGTCTAATCAATATGAAACAGTTGATATGTCTGCACCAGCACGCATTGGTTGACGTTTGGGCTGTTTATTTATTAACAGGGTCCTTGCGCATCTTGAACATCTTTGAAAGTTTTATTTAAAAAAAAAAAAAAAAATTCAAGGTCTTCAATATCTGCTCCAAAAACAAATAAATAATAAGGAACCAAATTCTCTGCCTCCTTTTAATCTCCTGACTACTGTTGTCGAGGTATCTATGGATGACTGGCTGTTTTGATGAAACAAATTTCTTTGAAAATTGCAAAAACGTAGCTTGAAAATCTTTGAAAAGCCTAAATGTTTCGTTTAGAAAAAATGTTCAAGAACCCTGATATGTTTTTTTAGCATTTGTTTTAATTTAAGTACGTTGCATTGTTCCAATATGTGTTATATAACTGTTATAACTAACTGACCTTTATAGCTTGCTTTATTTATATTTTATATTTTTTTGTATTTTTATTTTCCTTTAAGGATAACTTTGGTTTGTCTCAAAGTATACAAACATTGTAAGCAGATTTGGAAATAAGAAATATTTTATTTTTCAATTAACATTAAAATTATTTTGAGAATTACAAAATACAAGTGAAAAAAATGTTATCAACAGCTTTCCATGGCCATTTTCTTTACCATGACAAACACAAACATCACTAACACTTGTAGACTTGACATATGTATTATCTTCTAAACAACAGTGCATGTTAAGCACCATCATTTGATAACGGCATGTGTTCCTTCTGTGTTATATTAGTAATATGATGCAATGTCATTATTACGAATGTCATATTTTCTCAGTCTAAATAGCCTTTTGGTAATACCTGTTAGTTCGAATATTATAAAAGAAAAAAGTGTTACAGAAAAAGAGTATTTAGGACAGAGTGGTTTGAAAATACAAGACCTGCTAATGGGATCTGATCAGCATCACTGATTTGAATTAACTGGTTGTTTTCTTGTATTTATTTTTGTGCTTTTATTCGGTTCTTGTATTATTTTTGTGCTTATATTCGGTTCTTATATTATTTTTGTGCTTATATTCGGTTCTTATATTATGTCCTTGGCACACAGTCAGCTTCCTGTGCTGTCTGTCCAGAACAAAGGTTAATGGTAGTAGGAGAGACGAAACCCACTGCTATCACACTAATGTGGCTACTCCTATTGATAAGCAACAAGGCATATTTTAAAATAATTTTTTTGTTAACTATCTCACAGTACATACAACGACCTTTGATAAACAAGTGTTTCACTGGTTGGTGTAAGAGGTGTACACCTACCCAATGAACATTGCGGAGAATTTACTCTGGGTTGGAGCCGATACTGAGATTAATATTCCCATTTCTCTATTGAGATTTGATCCCAGTACCTGCCAACCACAAGTTCGATAGCTTAACCAGCACATCACCAGGGTTGGTTTTGTAATTAACTTGAAACAGTTTTCATTGTATAACAAAAATAGTGTCTGTCCACATCCAGAATGTTCTCCTCCAGGAGGAATGGTCTCAAGGAAAGGGGATTTGGATGAAACTGGTCTTATAATTTCTATACCCTCTGTTTCAGATTGCATTCACTTTGACAATAAATACAGTTATCTGAGAAAAAAGACGGTTCGTTACCTAATAGAAGTGATTGCAGCGGACCCCACTGGTTTCTCAAGTAGCCTCTCGCCGCGGTAGACTGATGTAATTTGACACATCTCCTGGTTTCGGTGTTGTCAACATACCGCATGCTTTGTTGTCTGTCCAGTCATGATTGTCCTAATTTTGAAATGTGAATGTTCGCATGTGCATGCTTAAAATACTTATTCTCGAAATTTAGGTCACGCTTGTTCAGTTTAGAAAAATAAAGTTCATCTTTCATAAACAAAATTTGGTTAAGTTTGTTTTATTTAACAACGCCCATAGAGCACATTGATTTTTATCTTATCATTAGCTATTGGACGTCAAACTTATGATAATTCTGACATATTTCTTTAGAGGCAACCTGCTGACACCACATAGGCTACTCTTTCCGATAAGCAGGAAGGGGTCTTTTATATGCACTGTCCCACAGACAGGACAGCACATACCATGTCCTTTGATGAACCAGTTGTGGACCATCGGTTGGAACGGAAAATAGCCCAAACTGCAGATGGGTCCATTGAGAAGGATCGATCCTACGACAGACTAGTTATTAATGTGCGTAGACAGGGGGTTTCTATTCAGCACGTTTGTAATTCCATTTTGTTTGAATATTTATGTAATACTATACTTCGCGTCATCGGAAGTGGAGCTTCAAAACACCAGCGATTGTCAGAAGGACAAACAACTGCCTTTCAAACTTTTTGCAACAACTACATGATACACAAAAGTATTTCATTTCATAACGTTTTGGATTATATATAGTTCCTACGGTAACAAAAATCGTAACTGAAAAGGGAAAAAAGATTAAAAAACGCATAAAAGTAATTTTTCTTCTCATAAAAAAATTAATATTCAATAACCTATATATTTTAGAAATTTGGTAAAAAAAAATTGATCTTTCATTCAATTTCCAAAACCGTTTTCCTTTTTGTTCTACAATCCCTAGAAGAAAAATTATTTATTGTTAAAACGACGGTGCCAGTCATGACGTGACGCGGAGTTTTGTTCTTTTTCTTCT
Source organism: Symmetromphalus regularis (assembly GCA_032355785.1). Taxonomy (NCBI): domain Eukaryota; kingdom Metazoa; phylum Mollusca; class Gastropoda; order Neomphalida; family Neomphalidae; genus Symmetromphalus; species Symmetromphalus regularis. The sequence goes on along the minus strand of JAULBS010122940.1, from coordinate 3,684 downwards.
GAAATCTGCTTGTCTTTGAGATATCTGACATTGTGTTTCTTTCGTTATTTTTCAGATTACCTGTGTTTCGACAACACGTTCAGCTGGGCGCGCGCCAAGAAAATCATGTACGTTGCTGAAGTTATCGCCCCTGATGACAGTCTCCAGACGGAAATCGAGAAGCTCATAGAGGGTGTGGACAACTGGGAACAAGTCGTTGAACACAGCAGCAAGTTTGAAACCACCCACTTCTGATGTCATAAACCACTTCTGACGTCATAACTCACTTCTAATGAGTTAACTTTGTTCTGATATAATGACGTATTCTGAAGTAATAACATCTGATGTTATGACCACTTGTGATAACAAGCTATAGAAAAAACGGAAATAACCATGATTGTCTGTTAGTTACAGGCTGGCTGGTTTCTGAGAAGGGGAAATAACTTCTGGCTGCTGATAGGAATTGGTTGTATATTGTATACTCATGGATGGGATTAGTGGTTAATATTCAGATAGACTGAAACAGATTAATTAGGTGAAAAGCAGGAAACAAGAATGATACCTCATTACCTCAATAACCAACGAACCGTAGTACTTATGACAAGTGATTTTCATATAGAACAGTGTGGTCATATACGATCGAGTAATGTAAAGTCGATGGTATTGTAAATTCGATAGTTTCCGATATTTGTGAAACTCATGAGCTCGTTTGATCTCGAAACCTTATTTAAAGTATAAAGAGACATTTCAAGATTATCCCAAACCAACTTCACGAAATAATGTGGTATAGCTAATAAATTAGGATTGAAATATTTCCTCCTGGAGTGTTCATCAAATTTTCACTAATTCCAGTTTTTACCCTAAAAACGAAATGACATTTTCGTAAACATGGAAATAGAGAAAAGTCGTTGGATTGGATAAAAATGGACAGCATCCAGAGGGGGATCCAGGACGTGAAAATTAACATATCACATTTAGACCACCTCTTTAAAAAAATCATGCATCTGCCCCTGTTTCTGAACAAGTAAATAACACTTTTATTGTTATCAATTCCAGTGTATGATCTTTCCGACCAAGTCAAACATTATGTCATCGAAATTATGATACTCATTGATACTAATGAAATTCAGTCTATATAATAATGAAATCTGGTGATGCGCCAGTTGAATTTGGTGGATATGACAACGTTCTTAGTGCAGTGCAATAATACAATATGACTTTACGATCATATTGTTTGTGATTTATGGTTAACGTGTTGAATGCAATTATACAGTTATATGATAATTTAAGTTCAAGTGTTTAGTGTTAAAGAAGATGCAGAGATTCAAAAGGAACATAAACTGACACCCCAATTTCGGCTTCAACATCTTGGAAAAGGTATTTTACAAATAGAGAAAATAGATTCCCCTCTTTCAGCTCCAACATCTTGGGAAAGGGACTTTATATACAGAGAAAATAGACTCCCCACTTTGAGCTTCAAAATCTTGGAAAAGTGACTTTATAAACAGATCAAACACACACCCCTCTTTCAGCTCCAACATCTTGGAAAAGGCACTTTATATACGGAGAAAACAGATTCCCCACTTTGGGCTCCAACATCTTGGAAAAGGGACTTTATAAACAGAGCAAACAGATGCCCCTCTTTCAGATCCAACGTATTTGATGGTAATCACTCCATTTTCAATCCGTTCTTAGCTTCTTCAAAGTGTGCAGGCATCTAAAGTTTTGCATGGTCCTGCCTTGTGCAGAGATGGTCTTTGAACTTGATAACAAATTTATTTTATATAATATTCCACATTGCATATTGTTATCTAATGCCTCTCTATTGTTCACGTGCATAATGTTCTATGACTATACCAATGATCATGCACAACCTTTGAGGTCACACATTTTTCTAGAAATATTACTCGGTTTACTTTCCAGTTTTTTTTAAACGACGCCCGTAGAGCACATTGATTTTTATTTCATCATCGGCTGTCGAACGTCAATCTTATGGTCATTCTGACATATTTTTAAGAGAAAACTCTGCCACACAGGCTACTCTTTTCGATAAGCAGCAAGGGGTATTTTATAATCACTGTCCCAAAGACAGGAAAGCACATACCTTTGATGAACCAGTTGTGGACCACTGTTTGGAACAGAACGGTTTATTATAAGTACTATAGTGTATCTTAGTGACCTCTCTTATAATAGTATATAGTAATAGTCTTAAGAGATAGAGGCCGTTAATCCGAATTTTAGGTAAGGGAGGTTTGACAAGCTTATTATATGGAAAAAGTAGTGCCATCCCCCCAAAAAGAAGTCTTATTGGACCTATTTCAGACAAAATTTACAAAAATAACCAAAATCAGGTTTTTTCAAATTGATAGTTTGGTTTTATTATTTTATATTTCTGAAACTTCTAAATCTTTTAAATATCTTTGACAAAAGAATACTAGATTCCCCCAAATTGGTTACTTTCCTTGCGAATACAAATACAATTGCTTTTTTTGGGACTCATCACCACTTTTTCCATATAATAGGCTTGTCAAACCTCCCTTACCTAAAATTCGGATTAACGGCCTCTTATCTCTTGGTGTATAACCATGTAATATGGTATTGCTTATATTTGAACGTATTTGTATCCATTAATATTTTATATACATTTAATCATTACACATTTAAATATTTAATTCCATATTAATACCATTGATTATCACTTTTGTTTACAGTTTACATCTGATAACTCCTCGTGTTCGTATAAATGCATATCATGAATTTAGTTTCTATATTTGTTAAATGTTTTTATGTACATTTAAATGTAGATCCTTGCTATGAATAGTAGTTTTGTTCTATATTTACCTGTTGTTTGAAAGTATGTTTACAGTGCATAGACGATATATTACTGTTTACAAGTTCATGTTTTGCCACTATTTTGTTCTGAGAATGCGTCTAGCATAATATTAGTTTTTATATCATATTTCTGGTAATCAATATTTGTGTTCATAGCACTGAATAAAAACATCTATGATTGCCATTGTAAGATTTTGTTTTAATTTTTAACTAAATTTTGAAAACGACGCGAATTGGTTTCTTTAGAACATTTAACACATAATTAAATTGTTACCGCACGCAGCATATACCTACGTTTTTAATACTTTCAAGTCTTCACAGTCATATGTTATCTCATGACAGACGTCATTTGTTATGCAGGATCAGCCACCTTCAGTGGACCCATTCCCGCTATTTCTTCTTCTAGCCAGTAGCATTGGTGTATGGGTTCCCTTTGTTCTGAGTGGGGGGTGGGGGGGGGGGAGAGATGAGTAGGGTGAGGTCTATTTTTGAACTATTTAAGAGTTTTAAAAGAAAATGCCACCTTATTTTTGCCCGAATAACAGACTTGCTCCACAGCTGGTGTAACAAGAGGCTGTAGTATGTACTCTCCTGTCTCTGATTAAAAAATGATGATAGTGGATTTCCTCTGAAGATCACGTGTTGCAAACTATATAAAGTTTGTTTTATTTAACGACGCCTCTAGAGCGCATTGATGTATATCTTATCATCGGTTAGTGGACGTCCATCATATGGTCATTCTGACATATGCCATTCAGGCCCGTACGCAGGGGTGTGTGTGTGCGACGGGTGTGCACGCACACCCCATATCTGTCGAGGTCCGTAAATGCAAATTTAAATTGACGCTAATTTACTAGAATCACGTTAAAACCC
>JAULBS010122929.1:0-14013 GCA_032355785.1 Symmetromphalus regularis | reverse complement strand
TTCTCAATATATCACAATCCAAATGAAATTGACAGATTAATAACAAACAACCAGTAAGCTGAATATCATTTATTACAAAACAACAAATATATATATATATATATATATATATATATCCGGATGGAGGGGTGAAACGACTCACTACAAGGGGCGAAATGACCCTCTTTTAGGGCAAAACGACCCAGTGTGAACTGGAATAAGGGTGAAACGACCTGATACCAATCCAAACAAAATCATGAAAGGATGCTGCGAGTTACTGTTGTGCTACTTCTGAACCTTAAAGAGGACACCACAAAAATAACAAAATAATGATGTCCAATAATGCACTAGTGGAATAAAATGTATCTATAGATGTATGTATACTCAACCAAAAAAGAAAGTAGGCACTAGTGGAATAAAATGTATCTTTAGATGCCGTAGCGGATCCAGGGGAAGTGGGGGTGGGGGGGGTGTGGCTCCAGGGGGTCAGGATACCCTTTTCTCAAATTTTCATTTTTAACCTTTTCCGAGTGAAAGGACAAAAAAATTAACAATTTTTTCCCCATTTCTATTCACTCATCACTTTTAGACTCTCCCTTTTCATAAATCCCCCTTCCCCTGCGCCCTTTCAGAAATCCTGCATCCGCACCTGAGATGTATGTATACTCAATCAAAAAAAAAAGTATGCACTAGTGGAATAAAGTGTATCTATAGATTTTTGTATACTCAACCAAAAAAGAAAGTATGCATGTAATCAATAGTCATTCATTTCATAAACCAGACTACATTCATAGCAGAAATTCTTGAATTAGATAACCACATTATTTAGTAAGGATTTTTGTGTGTGGTGTGCAGTAATATCACAAGTTGTGTACACAGTGGTTTTCAATTATAATGAAATGGCACATTAAACAAATATTAAGTATTTCAACATGCATACTTTCTTTTTTAGTTGAGAATAGATGTGGCTGGATGGATGCATGCATGCATGTATGTATGTATTATTATATACTACTAATGGACCCACAACCTGTGAACTCATTCCACACATCTTTCCTTTCTTGAGCTTATTAATGTTATTACAATGTACATTGAGTTTCTCCATACTAATCATTTCCATTTAAAGAAATGTTTCTTTTTACATTCCAGATGGATACAAGCACTGGGTGAATATACAGCCAGTCCACTCAGAAGGTATCTTTCTTCATTAAAGAATACGCCAGGACATCACTACATCTCCAGGAATGGAAGGCAAAATGCCAAATTCTGACCCTGATTTAGGACCACCCTTGAAGAAGGCGCGATACCAGTGGCAGGTCAAAGGACAGATGAAGCTCAAGGAGAATGATGGACAATTAAAATCATCCCAGAAGGATGATGCCACAACCGAAAATCCAAAAAGTGATGAAAAGGATATCAGTTTCAGTCCTGAACGAACTCTGACACAGAACAATGCAATACCAGAGTTAGTAAACAAAACAGCACAAAAGAAACTTGATGAAAATGATTCGAATGTGCAATCTTTTCAGAAGCAAACAACAGAATGTCTGGAAGATCATGAGAAACATTCTTCTATCCCAGTGGACAGTCATCTCTTAACACATGGTTTCCCCATTAATGATCATCTTCCTATTTGTTCTGGGGGTGAATCACATGCAAAGTGTATTACAAAGCCACAAACAACAAGTCTTGAAATATTACAGGATGCTCATATACAACATGTGTGCAGTCCTATAGAGATAATTTCATCAAATGAAAACACATGTTATTCTTGTTCTTCTGTAACTGCAGTGGGCAGTTCTTCCAATAACTCAAACATAGAGACACCTTCCAGTGAAAAAAAGATTGATTCTTTGGCAGCTACAATAGAACCATTTAATAATTCAGATTTTATAAGAGATGATGATGTATTGAATGTTAATCATGATCATAGTGGAAAACCTGAACCAGGAACGTCTACTGGAAATGTACATGAAAATACCGGCAGTGGAATAACTCCAGATATTTTAGCTTTAGAATCTTCCAACACAAACTTTGTTGATTTAATTCAAACAAAGGTGGATATCCAGGCTAGAAAACTGAATTTATTGAACATGGTGCAGTCCAACAGACAGGATGATACCGTAACAGAGAATAACACACCCAGCATCACCAACTCTACCATGTCCTTGCTTCTGAGTCATTCTCAAACATCCGCAGGCAGATTACCAACAGATGTTCCTCCCATGTGTACTACATGTATGTTCAGTCAGAACATGACAGATCATGCCACAAACCATGAGCAACCGGATAGTGTTCCACAAAATTCACCACCACAACCAAATTCAGACACTGCCAATTCTCCAAATCCTTCAGAAGATGAAACATTTCTGTGTCGTTGGCAAAGTCAGCACACAGCTAAAGCTATTGTTGACAATGCAATCAATAAGACACTGGAAGAGATGGGTCTTACTCCGGATGTCAGTACTAGTGCTTGGAACAGATTGTTTCTGGAGGATGAAGGTATAAGTGAAGCCATTCGACTGCGTGGTTTGTGGCTTAGAGAGAATAATCTTCAGTCTCACACAATACATCCACTCATTACACAGATTACTGGAGCCTCAGAACAAGTCTTTGAGCGATCCCTCAATATTGCTGCCCAGACATTCAGACCTGTTCAAAGGGAAATAGTTATAAGAAACTGGAGTTCAAATGAAGAACAAGCGACTGCACTCATCCCAGTTGAACTGGATGTGACAGAAAGTAATGTGTATGAACAGAGTGCTAGTGATGGAGCATGCTCTTCAGATAGTGAAGAACATAATGAGTCAGTCCATCATGATGTTAGTTTAGAATCAGCTCTAGCTGCTACAGATGACGTTTTACAATATGCTGTCAGTGCAGCTATAACTTCTAAGGGTTTATCCTTTCAGAAAAATCAGTCCTTATGATGAACATTGCCAGTGGTAGAACATCTAGATCACAATCTTAACATCTTTATCACTAAATGTTTTGGTTACGACTGATGCATCTGGTAAGGCAAGTAAGACATTTTGCTAAAACCTGCATCATCGTTTTGACAGCGATATATCTTTAGTACATGAAACCATGTTAAAATATAACTTAGACTGTTGTCCGTTACCATATGTTCGTACATATGTAGTATCAACAATAAACAATGAAAAATATAATAAAGATTAAATTATTTTGGACAATATTTACTATTTGTACATTAAAGTAGTAAATGTGCCTCTGTGCAGGGCCGGATTTAGACCTTGGGACAACCGGGCCACTTCAGGTTCGGGGGTCCCTAAATATAGAAATTAAAAAATTACTTGACAAATAAAATGAATGAATAGAACTAATTTTATACGTATTACATTTTTTATAAAGAAAGTCCTTAGTCTGGCAGTAAGCCCGGATAATTGTCCCCTGAGAAATCTGGCCCTGCCTCTGTGTCTGATAAATGTATAGAAACTGAACAAAATTGTTTTCACGTCTGATAATGCACAATTTATAATAAATGTGATCCCTGATAACCAGTGTTCTCGTACTTAATTCTCCTTTTACCGATGTATTGAAGACTTAATATTTCATACACTAGTATTTGAATGTATTTGGCTTTACATGTCTGAACTTCTGACCCTATAAAGACTAACGTCATATTTTTGGTCGAGCGTTATCATAGCTGAACTTCTGTCAATAAAAATGGATGAAAATCGTTTTTCCTTATAAAAACAAATGAAATAATAATAATGAAAATAATAATAATATATTCAAAATATTTTGTTGAAACATTGTATAAATATTTAATCTTTTCTTTCATTTTCAAATTATTTTCTTTTTGCTTCTATTCCTAGAATTGTTTAATTAACTTATATATTAAAATGATGGTGACGTCAGTTTTGTCTGAAATATTTTTGTGCTGTAAATAGAGGATAGAAAACGAGTTGCCATTAATATTATTATAAAATTAATTTTATGTCACGAGTGAAATAATTTTTCATTGTCACGAGTTTAATCGTGACAAAGTAAAATTATTTCTCTCTGGACATAAATTTGATAATACATTTTTTTAATGGTAGAGTTTGATATTCTATTTATTAAACCAGACAATTTTAATCGTTCTGTTCATTAAACTTTCTAATTGCGCAAAAGTTTAGAGAAATGCTTTTCTGTGCGTTATGGATGACGTTACGTTCTAATTTTTGCTAATTTTAGTGATGTCATGTACAAAATTATAATGGCATATTTAGTACAGTCAGTGTTATTGGTCATAAAGGCCAGCGCGACCCAATGAAATGCCTTGTTAAACCAGTGTTTGAAAAAATATGAAAAGTTTTTCCCAGATACGATTGCCCGCTGTGGGTAATAAAATAATCAGGGTCGCATTTAGACCGTGAATTGTATAAATCCGGCCTTGCAGATAATAACAGCTTTGTAGGTCAGAAATTCGGGCTACCGACTGACCTGACTAGGTCTAATCGTTACAGAATCGCCGCGTCTTCCTATCCTAGCTGATGGAATCCCTAATCCTAACATTATCAAAGGATAGAAGTAAATCGTCTACCCCAGCTGTTAAAAGATTACGCTACAATGACGTCATATGTTTGTGATGTCGACCTATTGTTACCGTAATATGGATATTGGTTTTATTAATCAGTGCCACTTGCCGTGTAATAATGCTGTGTTATATAACTGTAATTAGTTTCATATGCACGTTCATTCTTAAAGTGGGTAAGTGTGGTATAGTGGGTAGAATCGGATACGGGTTTGGGTTAGGGAATTTAAACCCTTTGTTTTTCTAAGAAAAGATTTTTCACTTGGTGTATGAACAAATAGAAAATGAGAAGACACTGATACTTATGTATTTCATTATTTAGGTTCCCCGTGGTTCCTCACATAATTTAAATATTATCCTCGCTGGAAATGCCTTAAAAATGGGGGGTGGGGAATCATCTGTCCGCGCCTGGTGGGAATATAGGTCTTTACATTAACGTGATTTTTAAAATACTATACTATCATCATCATATATGTATAAACCGAAAAAAAAACACCCGTAAAATAATAATAATTAAAAACCCACAAATCCATATATATATGGATTTGTTTAATTATATAAGGTGTCGTTAAACAAAAAAGCGCCTACACAAAAATTTTTTAAAAAACCCCACAAATCCCTATATATAGAGAGAGAGAGAGAGAGATTTGTGGGTTTTTAAATTATTTTTATTTGTTTGTAGAGGCGCTTTTTTTTTGTTTAACGACACCACTTTATATAGTACACTGATTTATTAATCATCGGCTATTGGATGTAAAACATTTGGCAGTTTTTACACTTAGTCATCAGAGTAAACCCACAGCATTTTCCATTAGTAGCAAGGGATTTTTTCTACTTTCTCTGACAGGATAGCACATACCACGGTCTTTGATAAACCAGTTCTAGACCACTGGTCGATGTAAGTGGTGTACACCAACCCACTGAGCTTTGCGGAGCACTCACTGTGAGTTGGAGCCGGTATCTAGATTTAAAACCCCATGCCTCGGCTGCGATTTGATGCCTGTACCTACCAGCCGTGAGAAAGGGCGTAAATCCCGGGGAGGGCGGACACGTCACCCCACTTTTTGGACAGGGGGGACGACTATATAATTATCCCTCCCCACATTTCAATGAAATTAAAATATCTAAATAATCTTTACCAGTATTTTCTCTTTATTGTATCAATGTAACACTTAACCATGTCATCTTAGCGCAAATGTAACGAAGTACACAGGGTGTCTATTATAGTGGGGGATGGGGGTGGACAGCGAGATGCTCCCCCGCCCCTTTTAGGAACGGATTTTCGTCCTTGGCCGTGAGTCCAACAGTTTAACCACTGCGCTAGCCGGTTTTAGTTAAAAGATGTACATACTTATCCATCGAACCCTTGCATCAAATGATATCGATGTTTATTTATTTCAACCCCTAATAGCCGATGTTGTGCTGGGGATCGTTAAACAACAAATAACAATAATAATAATTATTATTTATTTTTAAAATTATTATTTAATTTTAATTTTATTGGATACAGAAATACTGTAGTTTATTTTTAGGCTGCAGACCAATCATGACAAACGGTCATCTGACGTTCCCAACAGACACAGCTTCGATTCCCGGAAACGCCATAGGCACTAGACAAGAAAACCATAAGTTACTTGTGGATGTTCTAACCGTTTACCCACAGGCTAACCAAAATGACAGTGGGGACAGTCTGACGCAAGCTGACGTCACTGGCACCAAGCTTCCAACCAATAAGAATATGACGTTATCAGCCAATAAGAATGTGGTGTTCTCAGTCAATAGGAATGTGATGGTCTCAGGCAATAAGAATGTCTCGCTCACAAACAATAAGAATGTCTCGTTTACAGCTAATAAGGATGTCTCGTTCACAGCTAATAAGAATGAGACGCTCACAGCCAATCAAAATGTCTCGTTCACAGCTAATAAGAATGAGACGGTCACAACCAATAAGAATATGGTGCTCAGAGTCAATAAGAATGTCTCGCTCACAGCCAATGTGACACACCACATTGATACCAAGGCGATCCAGCAGGTTATGGAACTGCTTGAACAGTGGAATGAAAACAACACGAGGACATCACGTGATGATGTTATCATACTGTTCAAGACAATTGTACACATAATAAATCAAACTAACGAGCGTGTACGACGTCAGGCCATGTTGAACATGGCTGAGCTGGCCAATGAAGACTGGGAAGTCAATTACACTACTCACAGTCCTGAACTTGTAAACGATTCCTATCCTATGCACGATTTTGAGGTATTCCTTTGAAAAGGTTGTGAAATGTTAATCCAGAAACTTAAAAACGTTAATATTTTGTTTTAAAATATCGAGTTATTAATATGATTTTACATTAAAATACAGGCTTGCAACAGGCTAGTGAGAAAAAGAAGACAAAAGCAACGTTGTCATTTCTACCTGTGATAATTTAAAAAAAAATAATAAAAAATATTTAGTCGAATTATATCCATTGTGAAACTGTTTTGTTAATGTGAGGTCAGCAGACATTGGTTTAATTGTTGGTGAAATATCCTCAGAATATCTGCCATAGTTTTAAAAACAGTTAAACGTGAGTATTATAAGTTTGATGAAACAGTTGTAATACAAAGGTACAATAGCATTTTAGTTGGTGACGTATACTGAAATGACTTTGCAATGTTTTTTTGTTTTAGGTCATCAGTGAAGAAGAGATCCTTCGTGCCAAGCACCTGTATATAAAGAAAATTCTGACGTATGTGGGGATAACCATGGGATCTGTATTGGTCTTCACTGTGATTGGTTTCTTCTTTATAACAGATCCAAAGTCGTGCGTCCTCGCTTTCGCAACCGGAAGTCCCTGTTGTCTCGTTCTCTGTCCGTGCATCGTGAAGAGTCTCTCTCAGTTTCTGAACCCTGGACAGGTGGTTCGAGACCAGATGAACACATACCTCCCTGGCATGCTCATAGACCGAGATGGGAACATAGAGCTCTATGAGATCACGCCAGCCGAGATGGAGGCTATTACAGTCATGATAAATGATGTTATAGATTTTATCCAGTAGTCAAGGGTTCAAGCTAGTGATAAAAGATAGTACAGGGATCACAAAAGCTATTGGAGCCATTAAAATCATGACAAAAATGTTATAGATGGTATCCAGTAGTACGGAAGCTGTAGCTCACTCATTATTGATGACAACGTGTCAGATGTTCCTTTTAACAGAAGCTTTTGTTAAAAGACCCAGGTATGAGGCATCGATGGTGATTTACAAGAACAAGATTGATTACCAACGATACATACCATCCTCAATTTACTAATGTAAATATACTAATGAAGTCAAACGACATTAGGTTGCTTCTAAATTTCTTGAAAGATTATATCTATAAACATATATAATACAGGTCAAATTGGCAAGGATAATGCACATGGCATCAATAGGCTCCACTAAATCCAGCAATGGAGGTAGCAAGAGTTAACGTCCAAAATGATACCATCGCACAGCCAAAGGCAGTTAATCAAAATGGCCTACGCTTCACCAACAGAATAGATAATAATCTTCAAACAAGAATGTCCTACGACTGGCTACATAGATGGAAGGCAAGGATCCAAGTTAACATGAACCAAGACAAATTAAATGTAAAACGCACTATGATATACAACTGTGATTTCTGATGTACAATCTGTAACTTTCATAATTTATTCTCGAAACTATTTTTTCTAAAATGTGGTGATCGTGGTGGACCATTAGATCAAGGTTTCCATTTCCATCATGCTCCACATTGATTAAAGACCTATTGATGTAATAAACGGATTTATTTAAATTTTACTATTCAGATAACTTACCTCAGTTTGAAAATGTTGGAAGCATCACTTATCTGGTATTGATATATTTTGATTGCTTAATAATTGTTTATATGTATCATTTTACCTATGATGTATTTTTACCATTGTCGACATGTCTGTCATTGGTGTTGTTTTATCATCTAGCGCTCTTGCCCAACTGGGTTTTGCTGCACATTATAGAGAAAATTTTGCACCAACTCCGGAGGTAGGAAAAATGTGAATACCTTCTACTGGCTCTAAGGAGGGAAGCTATCTGTAAGCAAAATAAACATTCTCAAGCATTTAGCTTTTTAACTAAACTGATATGAATGAAGAACATGTCAAAATATTAATTGCATATATTTCAGACTAACTATTCAAACTTCTTGATGTTGTCTTTTCCTGAAGTACAACAGGCGAGTATGCAGGGAGGGTGAGGTCGGCGGTTGATGGCTGCTCAAAAGGATATATATTAAAAAAATGAAAATGAATGTGATACACAAATACCACTGTTAAGAAACCCAAAACGGGCCAAATTGCTTTAAAGGGGGTCAGTACTGGACTTTCCCGTATGTTCATTTCCTTGAATGGCTTAGTGCCTGTAGAAGCCGTACTTCTGACATCTACCACTTCAATCTCAATTCCATTATGTAACATTTTACGAACTCGCATTTTCACTTATCATTATTAACTGACAATAATAATTACGGCAAGCAAATAATAATATACATGTATTTCTCTATTTCTACAATCGCAGTATAATGATGCTGCAAACCAGCAGATTTTATGGAGTCATTCAATGACTTGCTAAGGTAAAAGGCAGTAAGTGGTCCAATGACGATTATGAGAAAATGATAATTTTGTTACTTTTATATCTGTAGTAAAGGCCTTGTTAAGCTTCGCAATGATTTTGTTTCTCTAAGTTAGTGTATTAGACGAGTTTTTCTCCGGTACCTGGCAATATTATTTAGTTGCATATTTTAAAAGATATTTTAGAAACTATCTTTTGCCTCAGTATCCAAATGAGCGTTTTGTGTAGAAAGCAGTATCTGAACAGATTGTAAAAGACGTACTACAGATTTGCATTGCCATTAATAACTTAGCTACTGGGGCAAAGAGCAGTATGTGATGTTTCTGCCATTTGTTCAGTATCGTGAGGTAAACATGCAGATACTGCCGTTTATTTTTCATCGTATTTCGGAAGCAACATAACCTAGAGCTAAGTGGAACATATTGTAATGTGACACACATACTACTGATTATAATTAACTCAATTTTGACGAAATTGTCACTGCCTTTTGCCGCGAATTTTGATAGCTGGCTTGGCAGGTGGTTAAATTGTGTGAATTTTTATTTTTTTTAGAAGTGAGTTTACAAACGCCATCACACGACCTTGCAAACAAGTGCTTACGTTTGTGAATCTGTACGTCATCACAGCCAATTGTCCATCATGATGATGGAATAACATCCTTTTCGGCAAAATTTGCATGGCAAAGGTTTGTGACAACCGTAAACAGTTATACTGCATTCATTGCTCATTTTAGAACGTTTAATTTCCAACCGTACCCATTAAAGCCTGACCATTTGGACACTAATGATTCCAGATGGATTTACACACATTTGGCATACATCCAGATACAGACTGTAGACCTGTCTATTAAACAAGTTACTAATAGGTTCTGTACTTTACTGCAGCCAAGCAACACATATCCACTGTAACACAATGTTCTGTAGTTAAAGATTCTCTCACATCTCATGAACATTATACAACAGGGGCTAAGACTGCATATGAACACAAAGATACAGATAAAAACAGCACTCAAATAACAAACGTACATAAAATATAACACATTTTATTAGTAAAATTATGGAACAAAATATTGCACGTAATATTATTATAATTTAAAATTATCACATACTATGGTACATTGTTTAGAATATCTAGACTGTAGCCGATTGTTTTCTTTGGTTTGGTCAACAGAATACCAAAGAATAACATACCAGTCGAACCATCCTTCCTTCATAAAATCTGGTTATCCTAGACCAGCAGTGGTGTAGGTAAGTGCAGAGTAGTGAGGTGTGTGTCTGGGGGGGTGGGGGGGATCTGGGGCACACACAGACATACATATATTTACATTCAAAAATGCATATATACAAAATATCTAAAGGGGGGGAGGTGGCACGTGTGACCTGTCATATGAAAGTTAAACAAGGATTAAAGGGGCTAATTTGTGGGACCATATAAAATGTACCTATACCATATAATTATTAACCACACAAAATGACATAATAAAATTGTAATTAGACCTATATAAAAGGAATTACTGAACCAAAGCTGGTGAAATATGCTCTGTCTGCATTTCAGTCTGTCAGTGATAGTGCTGTTGCACACAATGCATTTGCAGTTGTTGATGTTAACATATCAGGATAGGCCCAACATTGAGATCTCCTTGCCATTAGGCTGGTTGTCTTAATCACTGGCAGCTGGATGTACCAGAAGGTTTTCTGCACAAATGGTGGCACATCTTGTAACCATTCTTGAATGGTCAAGAGTGAATCTGACCCACCCAAACATCAAACGTAGACATCAAACGTAGACATGTTATCATGGTGTTGTGGTAGTTGCAGGGTACTGTAAATATTTGATGGCAACATTCTGATGGTTTAAAAGCATTAATTACATGAATGTCAAGACATGGAAAAATAAATATTAATGTTATACCATACGAATTAGCAGATATACCATTTAATGGTGTCACAGGTGGGAAAATGTTCTATCATGGGCATTATCAGTTGCAGCATTTAACAATATAGGTTGGAAAATAATGTTCTATCATGGGCATTAGAAGCTGCAGCATTTAATGGTGTTATGGGAGGGAAAATCATGTTTACCCCTGTTGACACTGGTGTGAGAAGCACTAATAGGATTATAAGACCGACAAATACAAAAGGTGGTGAGTGATAACAGATTCAGCACTTTTTGCTATGTGTTCTCGGAACCATGACAAACTGTCTAGGGTCAGTAATTCCTACATACACAACTATATTAGTTTTATTTCATTTTTTAATGGTTCTTAATTATTGGGTTTCGTTAACCTTTTAAAGATTAGAGTTGAGGCTTAAACTACCTTTGATTAACTACATATATAATGTGTATGACATTAAAATCTCCAAATTTTTTTTTAAGACTTGTCATAATTTTAGCTCTATAAGCACAAAGAGAATACAATGTAAGAGGAGCCAAACCATGTGAAGATGATGATCAAGGATGGTCTGAGTAACTAGTTTTTGGACAATGTACATTATATAAGTTGTAGAAGCATCATGAAGGGTATTCGGCTCGGGGTAAAAGAACACACAGAGGGTGCATAAAAGCCATTTACCCCAAGAGATGCTTCTACAACGAATTTATCTTGTCGACATGTTAAACTATATAGATAATTAACCAAAGTTACACAAGAGAATAACGATTAACAATTTATTAACAAATCCATACCATGCAGACGCGAAAGAAGTCACTTTACAGATAAAATAAATTTTAACTGCAAATGTTTGTAACACAAAATAGTCTGAAACATATGGGAATTAAAATCCAATTTTTTAAAACCAAAAGTGAATGTCGTAAATAAATAACAGCTGATAAGTATATTGTTAAAAATTACAGACAAGGTATAAGAAAAATTGGCTCCACCCATCAGGATATAAGGGTTTTGTCCAATGGTATTAAAGAATTTTACATGGAGGCAAGATAATATACATTGTATAACATAAATCCAAAATATTATCCAATTAAACTTCTATGTTTAATTGCTAAGATATATATAAAGAAAAAAAAACAATTGTAATTAACCAATTCCTGTTGGTTTCTTTTTCTCTTTTTGTGTTAAGACTTTCATGTCAATATGCTACAGCAATAAAATAGAAGAAAAATATATAGCAAATCTCACCATTAACTCTTGTAAGAACTTATTTGTGACATGAAGTCATGTACCTTTATTTTATCATTTAAACAATCATTGAACTACCAAAATTTATTTAATAATACAGAATAAATATTAGAATATAAGTTATAGCCCTTAATAAAGGTATACATGTAACAAGTTTAAAATAATGAGAAATGAATGAATGATTTTTGCATGTAAACATTTGTGTAAAATCTAATCAGCAGTATATCATGATTGGTAAAACATTTTAATAAGATAACAGCATTCATGAAATTACAATGTAATCCAATATGGCAACATTACACTCTACAAACAAAATAAAATAATAAAACAATATATTTCAAATACAAATGAACAAGACTTTCAATATCCTGACTTACAAGTGAGGCCTTTTTAAAATTCTATTACTTGGTTAACGGATTATTTTTGTAAAAATCAAAATAAAATTGTTTGTATTTTCATAATATTAATAATGATTCTGAGGAGGGAAACATTATTCATTCATTTTTACACAACGGTGCTGTTTCTTTTCACTCGTAAGAGAATATAATTTTATTTATGTAATGTCAGAGACAAAATAAAAAATTTAAATACTAAATTTTATTTAAATTTCACTTTCATGAATTTCAGGGTCAGTGACTATAAATCAAGTAATAATAATAAAAAGGACTTAATTACAAATAGTTTGATGACGAGTATAAAAACCTGAGTAAAGTTGCTAGAAATAATCCACAAAAACATTCTATACGGAATACATGTAACAGCATCAACAGATTCACAAAAATTTGCTAAAAAATTTACTTTAATATTGCACAATACACAAAGTCCCTAAAAATATTTCACAAAAACATTCTATACAGAATACATGTAACAGCATCAACAGATTCACTAATGATTTGCTAAAAATATTACTTTAATTAATACTGCACAATACACAACAAAAACATTCTATATAAAACATACGTAACAGCAAAATGGATTCACAAATGTTTTGCTAAATATATTACTTTAATGATTGAATATTGCACAATACACAAATAAACTTTAGATGTCATCACACCACATGGATTGAAACAACAAAACTTAGAATGTTCATCAGGCTGGTCACTTACGAAGCATACTAGCCTATTTGAGCTGATGGACAAATCTTTTATATTTACTCCCATATAACAGGGATGTCAATAGTAAAAAAATTGACATCCCTGGTCACCTTAAACAAACATTCTTTCCTTTAAAGAAAAAATAATTCTTGTTAAAGTTAGCAAAACGACATTTGAATTTGGACGTCAATTCTGTGACGGCATTTGTAATTTTAAGATTCAAGATTAATCAGTTAACATAAAACAATTGCAACACTTGTTAAAAATATTAAGTATGAGTATACCCCCAGTATGGGACAAATGTTAAATCAGCATATTTTACTAATATTAAGTATGAGTATACCCCCAGTATGGGACAAATGTTAAACCACCATGTTTTACTAATATTAAGTACGAGTATACCCCCAGTATGGGACAAATGTTTAAATCAGCATGTTTGACTAATATTAAGTATGAGTATACCCCCAGTATGGGACAAATGTTAAACCAGCATGTTTTACTAATATTAAGTATGAGTATACCCCCAGTACGGGACAAATGTTTAAATCAGCATGTTTTACTAATATTAAGTATGAGTATACCCCCAGTATGGGACAAATGTTTAAATCAGCATGTTTGACTAATATTAAGTATGAGTATACCCCCAGTAT
>JAULBS010122918.1:0-14014 GCA_032355785.1 Symmetromphalus regularis | reverse complement strand
GACTACGTGCGTGCAGGTGTGTGTGTGTGTGCGGGTATACGTGTAGACTACGTGCGTGCAGGTGTGTGTGTGTGTGTGTGTGCATGTATACGTGTGTAGGTGCGTTTGTGTATGTATCTGTGAGCGTACCTGCGAGATTATGTGTGTTCGGCATCGCAGGCACATGTACAAGTTTGCTAACAGGCGATGATCGCATTATAAATAATGCTAAATGGATTTATCAAAATCCATCCATCCATCCATTCATCCATCCATCGATGTATACATACATGCATGCATGCATATATACATACATACATACATACACACACACACACACACACACGAACGCACGCACACACACAAACACGTACGTACGTACGTTCATACATACATACATACATACATACATAACCCACTTACACCGACCAATGGTCCACAACTGATTTATGTGGGAACGCGCATATAAAAGATCCCTTACTGCTAATCGGAAAAAGTAACCTTTGTGGCGGTAGTTGGTTTCCTCTAAAGACCATGCGTCAAGAATACCATATGTCTGACACCTAATAGCCGCTGAATAAACAATGTGCTAGGGTGTCGTTAAACAAACAATCCTTTCAGCAAAAAAGAAAGATGGAGCGTCATCTGGAATTTACTACAAGGAAGATAGGAAATTGCAGACTGATACTTCCGCTGCCAACATGGCGTTTACATTTTATTCGTTGATCGAAGCGATGATTTTATGTTTGAATGCCATCTGCGTTTTACACGAAGAACGATTTCTTGCAAAATGTAAATATAAGTGTTACAGTGTGTGTTACTGTAGGGTTAGTAGGTACATAGACAGGAGTAGGACACGTAATTCGTTTATAACAAACTTTGTCCAATATTGGACGAAATCGGAAATGCTTTTGACGTTTTGTTTTTCAGCTGTTAACATTTTCATTTGCATTTCGTTAAAGATCATATGTATACCGAACACACAGGTTTGGCTACAAAATATCAAGGAAAAACAAAACATTATCAGAAATGGTTAGATAAACAATAAAACTGCTAACTAAAGGCTCAGTAAAGCGGTCCTACTAAAGAAGTGCCTAGGTTAGGAGAAACAAATATGAGTGCCCGGGGGCCAGGAATAAATGAGTTTGTGTTACCTGTTATTTCTTGTATATATCTCTTATCAGGTACCTTTTCATATGAAAATGCAAAAGAAATGAAATATTTCGGTCTAAAAATGTGCATTAATGATTTGACAACATTGTATCAGGACCTTAGAATCTCATGGGTTCTGCTGGAATTGAGAGTTATCTCTGTGCCACACAGCAGATTGGTATTGGGTTGTTTCGCCCTAATTCCCATTCACACTAGGTTGTTTCGCAGAGGGTCGTTTCATCCTAAAAGAGAGTCGTTTCGTTCCTTGTTGTTAGTCATTTCATCCCTTGTTGTGAGTCGTTTCGCCCCCACCTTCGAGTCAATTTGCCCCCACCATGGAGTCAATATAAAATATATATATTTGTTGTTTGTTTTGTAATAATAATATTCAACTTACCGGTTGTTTATGAATCAATTTCATTTGGATTGCGATATATTGAGAAGACCATTTATATCTTTATAAACTCCCAACATATACAATTAATGTCACATACCTTACTCACGCAATAGACTTCTAAATAAAATACATACATAACTAAAACATGAGAATATTTATCCATAAACATTATCTAATTAGCAGTTCATCCTTAATATTTAGCCTCAAATAACAGACTACTACTACTGTTCACTAGTCTGTAAGCATTTGATTTTAGTAATCTATTGTTTGTTGATTTCTGTGATATAGGGCATGTACTATCTGCCACCCCCCACACCCGTCCCTTTTTAGGGGACAACTAATAAAAACAAATCACTAAAACATTTTTTTTTGCTGAATAAAAATATTTTCTGGCTCTGTGACAAAATAATGTAGCCGAAAGCCAGAGAGTTTTTGAAATATGAGGGGATTCCTGCAGAAATGCTACTGCCCTTTGTTCACCTACTTTTCTGTGCCACCCCTCCATTTAAAATGCACTCCGCGAGCCCTGTATTAAACTGTTGTTGACTACCATCTGTGATTGCTTTGATTTTTTTTGCTTTTAGTCCTTTTAGGTCCTTTCTAAAAGAAAATATAAAAACTGAGTTATTTTATAATTGGCCAAAATCTTTTAACAAATGGAACAAAATTATACCATTCATGAAGGATTAAATAAGATGTGCATAAAGACTCTCTTGGCCCACTGATCATGCGTCTCATTAATAATATTTGATATGTACCTGTTAATGTTCAAAATGTGATATCTCGTTAAGTCTTAATGCTAGATGGTTGATTTTTGTGTCAAATGAAAGCTATGATAATGCAGAATAAAAGGAACTAGTAAATATATTAAATATCATAAATATCCAGAAAGCCCCTGGCTCCGTCGTCATTAGACATTAGTTGACTGTATAGTGCTTGTTTAAAAAAGCCTTGTATTTATTAAACAAATAATAAATAACATTTTTGTTTTGTTATCTGTTTTATTCAAAATAGTTTTGTTTGCATTTTCAATTGGCTTACAGTAGGGGTGAAACGACTCATGACAAAGGACGAAATGACCCATATGAGGGGCGAAACGATCCAGTACGAATCAGAATAAGGGCAAAATGACACAGGTTCAGGCAGGGACATCCTGTAAAATTGATTTTAAACAAATGACAAAGTCTGTGAAAGATACTGATGTAAACGTAACTTCAAAATTAAATGTAATTGTTTTATTGTTTCATGATAAAAATCTTTGTGCTCTAGAGGCATCATTAAATAAAACAAACTTAACCTTTTTTTTGTTTCATTGTTTCAGTTGGATGGGGTACAGACCACCAGCGAGGTTTTGGTGAAGTTCCTGGTACAAAGACTCAACTTTTAAACCTTATCCGTTCTATTCGCACAGTTATGAGATGTGAGTGTTTTTATTCAGGTTTAATAATGTAAATGTGTATACATGTATATATATATAATTATATATATATATATATATATATATATATACATACATACACCTAACTCGTGATCAGATATGAGGAATTAAAATTATCACTTGCCAATATTGACCACATTTTAGAGTTGGCTCCTACAAAGTAATGTTTTAACCACCTATGACTTCTAACTGACAATAGTGTGTGGACGATTTCAAGGAGTTGGCTAACCAACCCAAGTAGTACAGTGGTTATGCTATCGGACTCACCACTGCTAAGTACAGGAATCAAATCTCAGTCAGGGCATGGGATTTTTAATTGCAGTATTTGCTCCAACCCAGAATGAGTGCAACACAAGGCTTAGTGGGTTGGTGTATACCTTTTACCCAGACTAGTGGTCTTAAGTGGTTTTTAGCAGGTTGTGGTATGTTCTACCTTGTCTGTGGGATAGTGCACATGAAAGATTCCTTGTTGCTTATTGATAAGAGTAGTCACATTAGTATGGTGGTAGCTTGTTTCATCTTTCCTACTAACACTAACCTCTGTCCTGGACAGACAGCACAGGAAGCTGAGTTGAGTGACCAGGACAGCATTGTCCCTAATTGCTGAGCATAAAAGCATCAATTTAATCTAAAGTGATGGAACTGAACATGCTTCATGCAGGTATGAAATTAACAAAAACAATTTCCTTTCTTTTACAGTTCCGTTGATAGGCATCAATATTGTAGTAATACTTTTGAAGATGGTGTTGGGATAACAGGCTGTTAACAAGAACAATCATGAAACTGGAGGGAAGAAAAAAGACATGGAGGAAAAAAAAAAGACATTCCATTCTGGGAATAAATGAGTGATGGATGTGACAGTTCTTATTTGAAAATGAAAGCAGTGCTGGCTGCTGCCAAGAAAAAGATTGAAACCATTTCTTGAAGTATTTGCTTACTGTAAGCCTGCATTGAAAATACTGGTGCAATATATTAATAATTGTACCTGCTCAGAGTTACTCAACCATTTTAGGATAAAAAAATATAAAAGACAAAATTTGAGTCCAACAATCAAAAGCAGGTTATGACCTAGTATGGTATTACATATGACCTTGGGAACATGGCCAGCCCTTTGGGTATTTTTGCAAATTATGAAGGTGTAATATAGGGCATTTATAATAATTTAACACCTTTTAATAATAGAACATAAAAATGCAATTACATGCTTAAAATAATAATCTTTTGTTATCAAGAGTTCATTATTTTTTCATTTTTATTAGGGTTCAGATCGTGATAATAGCTATTTTGGAGATACAAGGACTATCTTTAAAAACAAAATTATGAATTATGGCTCATCATAGAACCTCAAAATCTACGAAGAAAAAAGAACCTCTTACTCCAACCCCATGCCTTCTAATACAGCTAAGTTTTAGGAGGAAAGTTCTTTTATTTATATAAATCCAGACAATGAGTATTTTAAAAAAAATATGCATTGTACATAATAATCTTTTCTAAAATTGTCTTTGTTAGCCAATTTTCAGATGTTTAGAAGTTTTCCTAAAAATATATATTGAAAAAGAAACCATTAAAAAAAATGATTAGCCAAGTACAGCCGATGAAAATAATTTAATTACATAATTTGTTCATTTGTCACTTGTATAAGCCTAGCTTTGTGTAACCCATTTTTGTTACAAGCATTATTTATTGAATAATTATCATCGATGTTGAAATATTTTGTAATAGGGTATGCAAATTTTCATTTCATTGAGGCTTAAAATAATAAATTATGTTGCCAATCTAAATACATGTTAATAGCTGGCTAGAGTAAGTTCTGAATCACCAGTGTTAGATGTACATGTATGTGCTCTGCTTAAGATGCAACATAAGGGGTTAATTTGTGAACAGAATATGCAACAGAATTATTATTCTGAAAAAATACAAACTTTGTCTGTAGCAAACATGTATGTACATCTATTTTGCATAATAATAATAATAAAGAACTTTGTATATTGCTATTGACAAATAGTATGTATGAGTTGGACATAAAGAAGCACTTTCGTATGCATATAGCTTTGTGATACAATACATACTATATGCATACAAAAGTGCTTCGTTCTAAAACAGTTTTTGGTTCCAAAATTACATATAACAGTTACATGTACTTTAAATCTGACACAGTGCAAATCAGTACCCTTTATCTGATCCTTTAAAAGGATCTTGTTTGTAGTCTCAAATATGTATATATAGGGTTGTTCACAATTATCAATATTTTCCAGTTTGTACAAACTGTACACTTTACGGTTAAGGTTCTTGACCAGCATACAAATTTAAATTGAATGAAATCTTTTAAAATTGACCGTTTATGTCTGTACAAGTTTGGGTGGGAGGGCGATATAAATATTAGGATATTCTGTATGGACAGGAAAATTTCAGGAATTGTGAACAACTCTTTAATGGTGGCTATTATTGTATTAACCATTTTCTCACAATACTGTATGAAAGTTGAAACCCACTTTGTACAACATGATTTTCACTCACACGAATGTGCCTTCCAAGGGTCACACTTTGTTTGAGGCACACAACAGTTATTGCCTCAAGTGGTCTTTGATCAGATGTACCAGTAAACATAAAGGTTCTTTATGAGGAATGACAGCAAATGCCTTCGTACCTGTGTGACATTTGACCCCTAACCTTTGCAGTTTTGACAAATACGATAATTTTGGTCTTACACCTAGTTATTTTGTCGATCACAAAAAGTAAAGTAAAGTTTGTTTTATTTAACAACACCTCTAGAGCACATTGATTTTTATCTTATCCTTGGCTGTTGGACGTCAATCATATGGTCATTCTGACATATATTTAGAGGAAACCCACTGCTGCAACATGGGCTACTCTTTCCAATAAGCAGCAAGGTGTCTTTTATATGCACCGTCCCACAGACAGGACAGCACATACCACAGCCATTGATGAATCAGTTGTGGACCACTGATTGGAACGGAAAATAGCCCAAACTGGAAATGTCCACTGAGAAGGAACGATCAGATGACAGACCGGTTTTTCGAACACAATAAATGTTTTTCAGATTTGAACTTGCAACTCTTTTGCTGTTTCATTAAAACTAATTTGTGACACATAGAATGATACTCACTTTGATACACATTGTTAAACTTAAATGTGTAAATTTGTGTAATGCTGTAAAACATGTAAAAATTGTTTTGTTTGTCACGTTTACAATAAAATGCATGTATATATAACACTATTTTTGTTTCACTGCCAAAGTGCGAAGCTGAAACTTAACAATGATGCTTGTGGAGGGGGAGCATATTAAGGAGACTCTTGGATACTCCCGGATTGCATTAGGGACTGTTAGCGGCACCCAAGTCTGAACATGTATTACTTGAATATTTTATTGACTGAAGGAGGCCTGAGATGTACTGAACATGTATTACTTGAATATTTTATCAACTGAAGGAGGCCCGAGATGTATTACTTGAATATTTTATCAACTGAAGGGGGCCTGAGATGTACTGAAAATGTATTGAATATTTTATCAACTGAAGGGGGCCCAGAGGTGTACTGAACATGTATTACTTGAATATTTTATCAACTGAAGGAGGCCCGATGTACTGAACATGTATTACTTGAATGTTTTATCAACTGAAGGAGGCCCGGGATGTACTGAGCATGTATTACTTGAACATTTTATCAACTTAAAGAGGCCCGGGATGTACTGAGCATGTATTACTTGAATGTTTTATCAACTGAAGGAAGCCTGAGATGTACTGAACATGTATTACTTGAATATTTTATCAACTGAAAGAGGCCAGAGATGTACTGAACATGTATTACTTGAATATTTTATAAACTGAAAGAGGCCAGAGATGTACTGAACATGTATTACTTGAATATTTTATCAACTGAAGGGGGCCTGAGACATACTGAACATGTATTACTTGAATGTTTTATCAACTGAAGGGGGCCTGAGACGTACTGAACATGTATTACTTGAATGTTTTATCAACTGAAGGAGGCCCGAGATGTACTGAGCATGTACAAGGCACAAAATAACCAGTAATTTGCAATGGAAAAAACCCGAACTGGGAGTCAAAATTATCTGTTCAAAGCAAAATGTGTATTTTCATGGTCTTTATTGAATTGTTCCTTGAGTTCACTACAATACTATAATGCCAATGAATTGATGACATTGCATAGTTAAAAGAATTCAGTAATGTACAAAATCCAGAGTTTTCGAAGTATGAGATTTTTTTTGCATTAACACTGCTTCTTTTCGACCACCTAATTTTCAGTTGCACCCCTACTTTCAAATGCACTCCATGGGCACTGTTTTATAAAGTAAAGGGTGATTAAAAGTTTATAGAACATGATAATTTTACATATTTTTCCGTTTACCATTACAATACAAACATGCTTCATCTGCAAGATGTTTGTGGAAATCATGGTATGATGTTATAAAAAAACAAATACATGTAATATATATAAAATTGAGCTAATTATTAATTGTTGCTATCATGAGCGAAAATCCCAGGGTGGGTGGGAACCCCACTTTAAGGACGGGGGGGGGGATGCCTATGTAATTATCCACCACCACCACATTTTGCTTCGAAAAAAACTGAAATTAAAATGTCTTAGGGCAAATATAGTAATACTGAAGTATACAAGGGGTCTATAATGGTGTTATACCTGGGGGGAGGGAGGGGTGGTAAACATTGTGATGGTCCGTACCCCCACTTTTTGGACAGGGAGGGAGGTTCCGTCCTCTCCACTTTCAGGAATGCATTTTCGCCGTTGGTTGCTATCATTATGGACAAATAAAAAACAAAAACAAATTCAGAATAAAATAACTTTCCTATTGTAAATAGTAAACATTTTATTTCGGCCCTAGATGACAATAATAATATAAAATGTGAATATAAAAAAAAGTAGGATGTGACACAAAAGAGGCATTTTAATATACAGCTTTATTAAACATTGAAATTATTTTGTAAATATTTTAATACAATTGTAAGATGACCACAACAAATGATTCCAAGCACCCAACTTACACGTGTATAATACACCCAACACATATTGCATAGTTCTACAGTGAACTGCCATCAATTTGTCAGTCCTGAGAAAGGGTACAAGACCCTAGAAACCAAATACACATATTAACATTGCTGAAGTGTTCATTTCATTATCAAAAGTACAGACAGTATTTTTTTTTTATTATTCCCCTCCCGCCTAAAATCCATAAATATTTTCAACCCCTAGAATATAAAATCTATCCATATTAATAATAAGTTTTAGAATATAAAATATACAGTTTATGTGGTTATCTCCCTTTATCAAGTGGACTTTGTAACTTTTGTAAAAACACTCTTTAGTTACGAATTGTGGGTAGGGATGAATCACTTTGAACAATTTTCCCCATTTCACTGCCCCCACACCCTATTCCTCCAAGGATGTATACAAATGTAGCTAAATATTGAAAATTGTGAAAGATGTCTAAGTGAAATGGGTATTATTTCAATTTCAATAAATGCCTGTAAGCAAATAGAATGACAAACCCATTGTTCTCCCATGCTATTTATTACACAAGTTTATGGTGTGTAGGAATATGTACCAAGAGAAAACCTGGGTGTGTAGTTCAACAAAATAGCATGAAACAAGAATAGGTATGAAGTTCTGTATTTATTACATACTATTATTAAATACTGTAATTACCAAAAGTTTAATTAAATAACAACTGACCGTAATTACAAAGCTAGCTGAAATGATAGAATGCTGTGCGTTAAAATTCTTTGATGTAAATCTTGAGTAGGAACAATATCACAGTAATGCAAATAAAATGAATATTTGATGCATTAATCTGTATTACATATAAAAAATTACGTGTAATAACAAAAATGTATTACTTGGCTTAAAAATCCCTTTATTAGTACAATAGGATTAAAGAGGTACATTTAGGTAATATATATTGAGGTTATTGAACAAGTTCCCATTTATTATCAAATTTATGTCCTGAGTGAAATCATTTTTCTTTATCACAAGCTTTAGTTAGTGACAAAGGAGAATTATTTCAAGTGAAACATAAATTTGATAATAAATGGTAATAAGTTTGATATTCTATTTATTATCCCAGACAATTTTAATCGTCCTACTCTTTAAACTTTCTAAATGCTTGAAAGTTTAAAGAAATGCTTTGCTATAATGTTATACATTACATTGTACATTTTCCAGTTCCAGTGACATCATTTGCATTTTTACAAAATTATTATGTCATAGTTAATACAAGGAAGCTTATTGGTCATAATGACCACAGCGACCAATGAAATGTCTTGTTAAACCAATGCTTATATTTTTTCAGTGGGAAAATAACAAATATGTACCAGATTATTAGTGCCCACTGGAGTAATAAATATTATTATACCAGTCTCATATTAAACTGCAACCTGCAAGGGAAGAATCAAATTATTCATTTCTCAACCATAAATTCATGTGTTCATGGAATTTTCAATAGAGTATTTTTTTATCAAAATAAGATTTAAAAAAGAATAATTAAGTAATGTATAATGAGGTTACCTCTCTAAACCACCAAATATAATACATTTTAACATGTATTTAGATCACCAACACAACATATTAAAAAAAAAAAAAAGTATGATCAAGTTTGTTTTATTTAACGATGCCTCTAGAGCACATTGATTTTTACTTTATCATCGGCTATTGGACATCAATCATATGGTCATTCTGACATGTATTTAGAGGAAACCCGCTGCTGCCACATAGGCTACTCGTTCCAATAAGCACCAAGGGATCTTTTATATGCACCTTTCCACAGACAGGACAGCACTTACAATGGCCTTTGATAAATCAGTTGTGGACCACTGATTGGAACAGAAAATAGGCCAAACTGCAATTGGGTCCACTGAGAAGGATCGATCCGACGACAGACCGGTTCACAAGCAGACACGCTACCATTTGAACTAGATCCCGCTCCCATGACACATTCAGTGCCTTCAGCATTAATTATATATTAAACAACTGTGTGCATATTTACAACATTCCTACAAACAAAAATATTAAATTCATAATAAACATTAATTAAATGATGGAAAAAAAAATCTCTGCGACACTATATTCTTTGAAATAACACAAATATTGAAAGGTCATTCATTTTGTAACAGGATAGAGTTGTAGACAGTCTTACAAAATGACAATAAACCAGTTATTCACTTTGTAGGAATACATTATGGACAGTGTACTAAATCATAATTAAACTAATGTTTTAAAAATTATTATCAATTTTCAAAATAGGCATTTAAACATGGACACACAAGCTGGTAAAATGTCACAGAAAAACAGTCCCCAAAACACTAGTTACAATATTTAACTCTGCTATTAAGACACTGTGTCATTTGTAGATATTTCGTCACTTGTCAGTACAATATTATATACACATACTATGGCCATAACTATATTGAGGCAAAGACACCGTGCCCATATTTTTTTGCCTCGCTCCGCTCCCCAATTAAATATTTTTGCCTCATTTAAAAAAACAGTCTAGTTATGGCCATGCATACTAGGTGCTCCTTTAATAGTTGTACTGAGTATAAATGCCCATAATGTAAGGTGTAAGCTACATAAAAGCTAAAATGTAATAAAATATGTAATACCTGTAAAATACATTGTTCACCAGGGACATTTTAAGAGATACCCACACTCTGAGTTCCCCCATTCAAAAGAATTGCATTTTTTTCAAAATCTGTGAGTTTAAACTCTTTAAAAATGACCCAAGTTTATTTTTATGCTGGTGTGTTGTTAAACAAAAATTAAAAAATATCGCAGACTAAGACCATGAAACTCTTCAAGCTGCTTTGTGGAAGTTCCTAACAGTATATAAGGCACTATTGACATTAACAACAAATATTTCAATATAATAGGATATTCTATTATACCATCATGATACTTTCCATGAAAAAGAAAATACAGTGGACTCTATTTAAACCGGCATCGGTCAGGACTGATGAAATATGCTGGTTTAGGTAGCATGCCAGTTTATGGAAATTTAATTTAGAGTTACGGTCCTTGATGTTCAACATCTCATGTAGAAGAGCAGGGGATTGCTATGCTGTTTTTAATAACAAACCACATTAAAAATCTATTTAAAAAAAACAAAAAACCTTGTAGTTATTGGACAATACATGAACAAAATGAATAAACCAGCAGCTATTAACAAATCATCTTTACGATAATCAAAATATAACACAAGTTGAGTTATGGCTGGACAACAAGTACTAGATTTAAAATAGAACCATTGATTGCATGCTGGTTTATACAGAGTCAATTACTATACAATTGGCTTGTTTGTTCTTAAATTGGCACCCAATATCCAGAATAGACAGATGCCAGATTTGGCAGATTGTAAGTCATAGTAAATGAATGGTCGCTAGACAGGACAGTGAAATTGTGCCGGTTTGCACAGAAATCCAGTGTAGAGAGATGCCGGTTCAGACGAGTCCACTGTATTGGTAAATATTAAAAAAGCAGTTCATTCAATAATAATAATGTGAACTACACAAATGTGTTTTAGTAAATTCATTATAAAATAGTAAATGATAGTAACATAAAACATTTAATTTAGATAAATTATTTTAGAACTTTTTTCCACAAATTTTTTAATTTCTACACATTATTTTGCCGAATAAATGTCTCACATCTAACACACAAAATACAATACAAAAAGGAAACATTTTTTTTTAAATGAAACAAAAGAATATTAATAATAAATAATTAAATAAAACGCATTAAACATTGAAGAATACATAATTAATTCTATGATTATAAATTTAAGAAATTTTTAAAAATAATTATATTAAAAAAAAACCCAACAATAACAAAACATGTTTTGCGGTGTTTATCCACAGATGTAACTATAAATTAAGTTTTATAGACCCAGAATCAATAATTTGTCTAAAACAGACTTAACAATGAAAACTTAACATCAACAATACCCACCACCCCCCCAAAAGTAAGGATTGTTTTATTTAATGACACTCCTAGAGCACATTGATTTTTATCTTATCATCAGCTATTGGACATCAATCATATAGTCATTCTGACATATTTATTTTTAGAGGAAACCTACTGCTGCCACATAGGCTACTCTTTCCAATAAGTAGCAAGAGGTCTTTTATATGCACTGTACCACAGACAGGACAGCACATACCATGGCCTTTTATGAACAAGTTGTGGACCACTGGTTGGAATGCAAAATAGCCTAAACTTCAAATGGGTCTACTGAGAAGGATCGATCTGATGACTGACGACTTCACAGGTGGAGACGCTACCATTTGAGCTACATCTCGCTCCATGATAAATACAGATATTGACTCGGTTACTAATGCAAAATCAAAACCTATATCTTTCATAGCAACATTTGGTAAGAAAGACAAAAATAAAAATACAGAAACCTTTAAACTGCAGAAACAATTTCAACTTTTAAACACAATAATTACTTTTAGGAGAGATTTCTCGTCGACAGTTCAGCCTTGATTCTTAGTTCAAACTGTGTCCACATATAACGGAAAATAGCCCAAATTGCAAATGGGTCCACTGAGAAGGATCGATCAGACGACCAACCGATTCACAGGTAGACACGCTACCGTTTGAGCTACATTCTGCTCAGTAACAAGAACAATTCCATGCAAAGTTCACATGATTAAAATTTGAAAACAAAATGCATAGAAAGCCAGCTACATTTCTAGTTAGACTATACATAAACAAAACCAAAAATGTAAGACTATACATAAACACGTACAAGTGCATTATCTGTTTATATTGTACATTTCTAGTTAGACTATACATAAACAAAACCAAAAATGTAAGACTATACACAAACACGTACATGTGCATTATCTGTTTCTATTGTACATTTCTAGTTAGACTATACATAAACAAAACCAAAAATGGTGAGACTATACACAAACATGTACATGTGCATTATCTGTTTCTATTACACATTTCTAGTTAGACTATACATAAACAAAACCAAAAATGTAAGACTATACATAAACACGTACATGTGCATTATCTGTTTATATTACACATATTTTAAAAACATGTATATATATATAAAAAATAAATGTCTTGAGTACCTTTTCATCTGCCAAAAAATAGTGATAGCTTTTTTGATGAGAAATACTAAAAATCATCTCTTAAAATCGGATGAGAAACACATACATGCTCAAAAGATGGAGACAAGGACTCCGTAAGATATTAAGATAATTTCCATGTATATGACATTTATGTGAAGCATCATAAAGAACATGCAGTCTTTCAACATTTATTAGTTTTCACATCAGTATTGTGGTTTATTCAAGGCATGGTTAGGACCATTGTGGGAAACTTCCCCTGTTGGCAAAATTAAATATGTGTCTAAATAGGCTTCAGACCCAATTTTAATGGTTTTGGATAACACATAAGGAAATAAACATATGCAAACCAATGTGTTTCCTGCTATTAATATGTACAAACCCAATTTTTAAGAATGTGGATAAGATCTATATACATACATGAGCAAATAAGTGTGTTTGCCGTTTAAACACTGAATGTCGGCTTGCTTAGACAAAATGTGTTTAGCCCAATGTCTGGCAAACAACTCATAACAATGGAAAATATACGGCTGCTGTCTACATAGATAAGCAAATAAGTGTGTTTGCCATTGGAAACTGAATGGTGGCTTGCTTAGACAAAATGTGGTAGGCCAAGTGTCTGGGCAACAACTCATAACAATGGAAAATATACGTTTGCTGTCTACATAGATAAGCAAATAAGTGTGTTTGCCATTTGAAACTGAATGTTGTCTTGCTTAGACAAAATGTAGTTGGCCGAATGTCTAGCTAATAACTCATAACAACTGAAAATAATATATGTCTGCTATCTACATACATAAGCAAATAACTGTGTTTGCCATTTGAAACTGAATGTTGGCTTGCTTAGACAAAATGTAGTTGGCCGAATGTCTAGCTAATAACTCATAACAACTGAAAATAATATATGTCTGCTAT
>JAULBS010122907.1:0-14014 GCA_032355785.1 Symmetromphalus regularis | reverse complement strand
TGATAGATACAGGAATACAGTTTCATCCTGCGTTAGACCGAGTTACCAGGTGGGTGTTACAGATAATGAGTATGGCTGTTAAGCAATTTCTAACAGGTATTTTTGAATTACAAATTCAAAATATGATTGTATAGCACATTTTATACACCCACGTAACACTTTGAATGATTGTAAAACCAACCATTATTTCTTTAATTGTGCAGAAATTTTAAGAAAAAAAAAAACCTGTATGACTTCATTTTGTGCCTGAAGTAATTTATTTATGACCATTGTACCAAAAACTAAATTTACTATTACTAAGCATTAAATTTTATTACATGATAATAGAATTTTAAAATTTTATTTCCATAATTTGTACATTATGGTATACTAATATTAGAAGGTGCTAAGTCATGTTTGCTGTATTAGCACTACTAAGTATAAATAATGAATATTTGGAATAAATTTTCTCATTTTATGCTCTTTTTTAGTTTTTAAATTTGAGATACATTTTTTTTTAGAACTATTGACATCGCTGTAAATGATACTGAACCAACAACAGAAAACTTTATCCAACCGGAAAACAATATTAAAGGAGAAATAAGTGAAAAGTGTCGCACCAAGAGTGCCGAACTGCTAAAACGAGAACTTCAGAAGCACGACCAGCCGGATTCAAGAGAGTATGTTGCTAAGGTAAACATGGCGATGGCTATTCTGTATGCCAGACACCTGCTCACCGGACTTCTTGCGTGCTGGCCAGAACGTGGTCATGTGATCAATGCTGTGCTGCTTGGATGTAAAGAAGTTCGTCAGATTCCTTGTGTTCTTGATCTGTTGTATAAAACAGATAGTCACGACTGCTTTGAAAAGGTGAGTACTCTGATGACCTATGCTGTGTTAATGCAAGTTATTATCTTCGTTATTAACTGATAAATTGTGTAATTTAAAACTTCAGACATTTTTCAAGTTTTTAACAAATATTTGAGTCTAATAACTTATGTATTACAGTATTATATATGGTAAATGGTAGAATCCATCTACAGTCAAAAGGTTTTTACTTTATTTCTCAATTTATTTGTAAAGTTATTATTTTACAGCTAAGGTAAGTTAAAAAAAACTCTGTGCTGACGTAATAACAATCCCTGAAATTGCCCATGACAATTGGCAAAGCTGTGGAGATTGCCATTGAGTTTTTCATTCTCTGTGACACTTTTTATCGTGGACTAAATTTGTTTTCAAAATGTATTTTTTTATTATTGTTAAAAATAAAGTATACCTTACGATAAAATTGCTATGGAAAATACTGTGGACACTATTTCTCCTCAGCATTTATTTTGTCGTGGACATTTTCTTAATTGCAAGGGTTGTAATGATTTGATCTTTTTTCTTTCTTTTTTTTGTGCGTGTTCTTCATAAAATATCTTTATTCATATGTGACCACATGTATATTTATGTCTTAATTTATCATAAGTATTTAGTATATTATTTCTACATAATATATTTTATTTTATTTGTAATAATGTAAATATTTGTAAATATGTATGTAACTATATTTTGTGCTCAAGGGCCACTTGGCCTATTGCAAATAAAACATACATATCATCATTGGGTTTGAGTTGTGCTGAAGTGTAAAACTTGTATTTCAGGTTGTACAAAAGCTTATTCAGCACTGTGAATCAAGCAGCCTGGTTCCCATTGCTTGCACAGCTTGCCAGTTCATGGAGGAAGTGACGCTGTCGGCAGTGTCACGCGAGACGGAACACCCACACAAGTTAGAAACCAAGGAAGAGAAGATACAACTGCCAGGTGCCGCATTCCTCACAGTTAGCTTTGATAACAAGTAAGAATTGTTCATTGTAATAAAGTAGTAGTGTTGATGTAAAGTGATGTTACTTCTATTTTCTGATGGCAATGACACTTTAATACAGTAAGATTCAGAATTAAACTGATCCGTAGATCTTCCATCTGACATAGTGTACAATCAATCCCTCTCCCTGAATTCATGTTTGAATTTTAATTTTATGCTATATTAAATACCCGCAATAGCTGATATTTTTGTTTGTGTGGGGTAGTGAGGAGTGGAGGCATTAAACAAATAATTAACCCTTTAAGACTTGACTTTCCACTGCCCAAAAGTGCCCCAGGAATTGCTATATCTCAGCAGTTAAACAAATGATAAATTTAAAGATGGCTAATTGATGATAACTGTTTTATTATTCATGGTAGAAGGTTGGTTAAAGTATATTTGTAAAGATAAATGAATTACCTTTAAGAATTATCTCATCATTATATATAAATACAGGTATTTATTGTATTAATTTCTTATTATAAGGACATAAAATTTCTATGAAAATCTGTTAACGAATTGACCCATTTAGAAAATCTTCACTCACTCTCAGATGTGCACATGTCTTGGAAGTGGTATGTCATCTTATATTCATGATACCATTTCACCTACTTGCATTCCGTCTGATTTTTATTCTCATATTCCGATAAAACATCAGTATCGCGTTTATTTTCTGAGAACGCTGTGCCACGAAAAATCTATGCCGCCTTTACATTTCGATACAAATTTGGTCGAAAATTGACAAAAAAAAGAGAAAATTTTCACCGCAAACCATACCACTTTTCTAACAGGATGTTGTTCTTAGCATTA
Organism: Symmetromphalus regularis; assembly: GCA_032355785.1. Classification (NCBI taxonomy): domain Eukaryota; kingdom Metazoa; phylum Mollusca; class Gastropoda; order Neomphalida; family Neomphalidae; genus Symmetromphalus; species Symmetromphalus regularis. Next base: position 11,379 of record JAULBS010122907.1, on the reverse strand, counting down.
CCTAAACTGCGCATGTCAAGTTACGATGAATTTGGCAGTAAATGCAAATTAAAAAGACAAAATGGGATTTCCCTTTAAAAAGACCCAACAGGATTTCCCTTTAAAAAGTCGCTGCGGGTTAAGCTATATCCATTAATTTATTTTGTCTGTTTTGTTGGAACATAAAGAAAATTATGATGTAGATTCTGTCATGTTATTGAAATATAAAAAAATGATCTTGATCATTTAGATAATATTTGACACCACTAAGTAAAGGTCAAATGATTATGCTGTAAAAAGGTGTTAAATGGGAACATCATTTTGGTTTCAATAAAAATTGTTTAGAATAATGTCTGTGCAAAAAACTGTGGATGGAAGCTCCCAAGTTGCTGTATAAATTCATTTTTTTTAATGTATAATTGTTTTGTCATTTTTAGGTGTGCAATTCAAGACTATGTAACGATGCTAGAGTTTGGCACGAATGAGACTCGCAGTAAAAACAGCCACTGCTTTACTGGAAAGAACCACTGGAACAGTTTTCAAGTTCCAGGTACTGGCACGTTGTGTCTGTAATAGCTTTATCTTCTCATTTTCATGTTCGTTTGTCCTTTCATCCTTTGTCATTTGATAGAATAACTTGATAAAATCTATAGGTATATAATTATTTTATATAGATTTATGCATGTTAATGTTATAGTTTGACAAGCACTAAGATTAGAGTTATGCCCCATGACATATATATTCTTCAGATTACGAAGTAAACATTATTACTCTGCATTTATATGAAAAATTGTAGTTTGATAATTTGTGAGGCATATTTCTGTATTGTAGATATTTTTATAATGCAATTTTATAAATTTATTTCATTCCTAGTACATATTATTAGGTTAAATATGTTTAGATTTGGTGAGGTATTGTATTTCATATTGAGTGTGGCCATTGCTCAGGTTATTATTTTTTTTTAACTGTTTATAGTTTTAAACAATGAAATATTTTTACTTCTTGGCATTGTATAATAGAAGCTGTTAAACAATTATGTAACACCAAATCATACATTTTTTTCCACATGAACACCCCATTAATGCTTTTTAATATACATTTTGAATACAAACATAACATCGTTTATAGAGGGCCCTTGGAGTACATTTTAAAAAGGGGGCGGGGGGGGGGCACTGAAAAGTAAGTGATTGAAGGGCAGCAGCGTTCCTGCATAAACCCCCTCATGTCGGTCGTTGGATCGATCCTTCTCACTGGACCAATATGCACTTTGGGCTATTTTCCGTTCCAGCCAGTGGTCCACAACTGGTTTATCAAAGGCCATGGTATGTGCTGTCCTGTCTATGGGACGGTGCATAAAAAAGATCCCTTTCTGTTTATCGTGTCAGCAGCGGGTTTCCTCTAAAGATATAAGACAGAATGAGCATATGTATGACGTCCAATAGCCGATGATAAGATAAAAATCAGTGTGCTCTAGAGACGTCGTTAAATAAAACAAACTTAACTTCTAGTTGCAAATAATGAAAGTTCTTACGTATGTTATAATTACAAGTAAACAAGTACCCAAGAGGGAAAAAATTATTTTGAAGATAGGATAACAATGATGTCACATCATACATGTATAATATCTGTATATAGATTTGTAAATGTATCGATTAGAGAGGGACTCATGGGAGACCAATTTCAATACTGAATGTAATACGGTAGGACTATCCTCTGAAAATAAAGAATTTTATAATTATTATTTAAATAGAACAATATGAGATTGTTTTTAATATATTATTTTGTTTTGTAATAATATCATAGGCAGATCCATGATACGGCTGCAGGGGTTTGAGAGCATACCTTCTTTTTTCCAATTGAACAATAAGCTTTCCATATTTCCCAATTATTTGAAAACATTTTCCTATGTTATGAAATTTTTTCCAGATTTTTGGAGTTGGATTATTGTCCATGATGATACTGATTAATGTTTTATTATTTTCTATTTTTTTCAGACTTCATAACGAAACACCCGCTGCAGGTTTGATATAGTACAAACTACTAAGAGACCTTCATAGTTAATGACATTTTCTGTCACATACAATATATGTGTGTGTGTTTACATACTAATTTAAATTAATCATAAAAAATTCATGTAAACTGAATTTCTGAAATCATCATTAAAATGTGATATTTTGAGGGGTGTTAACTGTCTGAGAATTAGTATACTTGGTGTGAATAGTAAAATGTTTTTATCAACATATAATCTTGAAAACTATATATCCTTGAGTAATCAGTTTCCGGTCTAGTAAGGGGGTTAAAGCTTCTGCGCACGTGCAATTGTAATCACACGATCAATTTAACAAAATACTATTTTACCTTGGTTATGTTACTATTAAAATCAACCATCAAATCTTTCAAATCTTGCTGCTTATTTTGGTATGTATTGATGTTGCACGTTATTTAGTGAATATAATTGCACAACTGATAACATATTTCTGTTATTTGCATAACATTCTGTTACACAGATCAATTCTTTTAATTGCATATGCTTTTTTTGTTATGTCAATTTCTTTGTTAATTGCATAAGAAAATGTAGGAAACTTAATAATTCCTATGTTTACTAAATAGTTTGATGTGTACATTCTATTACATTATCGTTTCTGTTAATACTACTATGCAAGAACATTCATTCGTCTTGTGTGTTATTTGTATAACTGATGAGCTGATCTTGTTTAACCTTAATAAACAATTGAATATTAAATTTAATTTCAGATGGACGAAACGACAGGTAGCTGCTCCAGATAAGACAGAATGGAAAGATAGCATGTGCTGGCACCCCACATAGTGCTACAAAAATTTGTTACTGTTACTGTCAATATAGTTTTGAACTTAAGATAAGTAAAATATCAGTGTCTATTACTGAAATAGTTAAGTTCTTGGTCCCACAGAGCGTACGTGGCTATATGATGCTAAAATCCTACGTTGATCACCAAGGTCTACAAATTCCATGATGTAGAATGTTTTGTTATTTTAAACGTACAACATCGAACGACCATTGTACAAAGTTGCACGACCATTGTACGACACCGCACGTTATCGTGAGTCATAGCTTACAATGGTACCCGATGTCTCCCTGTGATGATGCATGTGATCGTACAGGGTTATATAAAAAAAAAAGGTCTGCCCATTGCAAGGAAATCAGTTTGAGTCAATATTTCAGTTAACACACAAGTATTTGTACCTTTTGTGAAGATGTGTGCAAGAGGAACAAAGGGCAAGGGCAAAGTACATACGACGAGGCAGGAGGACACTTGATGATCGTACTTCATCACAGAATAGTCGTGCATTGTTGCAGGACAGCGTGCGTTGTCGCAGAACATCATTAATTACCCGTGCACAGGTGCAAAAGGATTGTAATGTCGCACAATTATCGCACAATGGTCCTACGATAGTCATGCGTTGTCATATGATGTGGATACGATCATTTACGACATCGACCATCGTAGACCATCTATCGAAAATTTAAAAAGAAGATTTTCCAGTGTACAATGCCTCATGAATGGCCACGACATCTTGCGTTAAGCAGGATTACCCTTAAGATGCTCCCTGATGGTATCATCATACAGCCACGTATGCTCTGTGGGACCATAGCATAAGAGGGTCAGTTTGTGATGGTGTAGTCATAATAAAGGCAGATCTGTAAGAACTCAATAGGTGAGGTTCACCCACTCAGTGCCATAGAGGTTCATCATATGTTGTTGCCATCAATATATGATCTTCACAAATGTGTTAATCAAATGGCATGAGTCATGGGTCTCACTACGTGTCATAAGCCATAGCAGGCCTGCCCTCTCTTCAGACTTATTTTGAATACGCTGTTGGTTGCAATAGTAATATCCGGCATCCATTTATTTAGGTTGCCATCCAAAATACAAGTCATGACATAATCTTGAACTACCAGAGTAATCGGGTTCATCATCGTTTACAATTAAACATAACTGAAAACACCAACACTGTTGCCACCGCAGTGTTTAAAAATGTTTTTCTCAAAGGGAATCCTCACTTCCATGCCATTAACCAATTATCGTGATTCTGACGTCATTCATACAGAAGATTCAGTACACATATAACTCTCAGACAGAATAAATATATTATTTCTTTTGACAGTTTATTTATTTGAGAGGATGGGGGCATTTTCAGCAAAATAAATATTACACAAAGACATTTTTGAAGTGTAGTATAACCTCGATTTATCACCCCCTGATTTAACACCAACCTCTCATATCGCCAACTTTCTTCCAAGTACCATTTGTTTTCTTTAATTCACTCTATTTAGTGCCACCTTCGCTATCCGCCAAACATGTTTTTGAACAAAACACATTTTATATGTTACAGTCCCCTTGATTGTATCGCCAATGCTTCAATTAGCTGTAATCAAGCAGCTTGACAGGAGTATATTGGCCTTAATTAAGCTCATCAGGAGTGGTTACTTTTGTTATTGTCTAATGATTGACAACACCACTGTGTTAGTTGTCATTGCAGTGATTCTGCAGTTGAAAGAAGTAGCGGTACAAGACAAAATGCCACTCTGATGATCATGTGACAGTAATGTTTGGTGGCACATCCTTGGCACCCTCACTTTACTGCCAACTCGATATAATGCCAAAATTACATTGGTACCACATTAGGCGGTAAATCGAGGTTATACTGTACTTGCACCCTGCAAGTTTTAGGTATCATCCCTTCCTATAAGTGGAACCAGCTCTACGGATTCCGTTGGATCAATCCTTCTCAGTGGACCCATTTGCAGTTTGAGCTATTTTCCGTTCCAGCCAGTGGTTCACAAATGGTTTATCAAAGGACAGGGTATGTGCTGTCCTGTTTGTGGGACGATGCATATAAAAGATCTCTTGCTGCTTATCGGAAGGAGTACCCTATGTGGCGGCAGTGTGTTTCCTCTAAAGACATGTCAGAATGACCATATGTACGACGTCCAATAGCCAATGATAAGATAAAAATCAATGTGCTCTAGAGGTGTCATTAAATAAAACAAACGTTACTTTACTATGGATTCCTTCCATCCATTTCCTGAATACTGGGGAGACCACTATGAGTGTCAGGATTTATAATAAAAAATTATAATATTATTATGGTCACTTTTGGAAAAAAAGCTCTTCAAGGTGTTTAATTTACATTTTACATGGATCTTACTGATAACTTGTCTACAATTTTATCTTTGTAAACATATTACGCCTCACCTACTTAAAATGAAATGTAAATTTAGAATCTCTGTTCACCCATTGAATATTGAATCTGGTCGATGTTCCAGTACTCCACAGGTAAACAGACTTTGTAATTATTGAAAAACATCAGATATAGAGGATGAATTTCATTTTATTCTTTGTAGTACTATGTTTAGACTCAAGGCATAAACATATCAAACCATATTATTGGAAACATCCTTCTGTTTTCAAGTTGATTTAACTTTTAAGTGCCAAAAATCTTAGAGATAAGAAATCTTGGATTTGTTTTATTCCATGCTTGCAAAATTAGAAACTCTGTGATCTAATGTTAGTAAAAGTAAATAACCATTTCCCAGTCTATATGTTTGTGCCTTTATGTGTTATTTCATTGTTTATGCCTATAAACAATAGTTTATGGCAAATAAAAAATCTAAATCTATTTATATTAGAATTAGTTTTGCTTTTAAGCTAATTTTTGATACATGTATGGCTCAATTTCTTTCAATACAACATCTTATTACTGTATTTATTTTAACAACAAATAACCAAAGTATATGGTATAAAAGATAAATGTGAATTTTATCATATGGTCAGTGAAGATCTAATAACCTTTTTTGTTCAGCTCAAACAGTAGCCTGTCTGCCTTTGAACCAGTCGGTCGTCGGATCGATCCTTCTCAGTGGAACCATTTGCAGTTTGGGCTATTTTCCATTCCAACCAGTGGTCCACAACTGGTTCATCTAAGGCCGGACTGTGGGACAGTGCCAGTGGCATAGCTTCCTTTAGGCATTGTAGGCATGTGCCTACACATTTTTGTCAAAAATGCCTCAGAATGCAGCTGCGACGATATAGACTTTAAACATTTTCCCCAAGAGAAACTGTGCCTACACATTTATTTATGCAAAGCTATGCCCCTGGGTGCATATAAAAGACCCCTTGCTGCTTATTGGAAAGAGTAGCCTATCTAGCAGCAGCGGGTTTCCTCTGGATACATATGTCAGAATGACCATATGATTAACATCCAATAGCCACATAATAAGATAAAAATCAATGTGGTCTATGTTTCAAAATGTGAGACTTACCTTAAGGTCTGTAACCAACTCTAACCTTTTTGAACAGTTTTAACCTATTTGAACAGTTTTCAAACATAAAGATATTAAACCTATAACCATGTCCAAAGGGAGTGCATTTTGTATTGAACAATAAAACAATAAAGTAGTTATTATATTTTGTTAATTATATTTGATTGTTCAGTTGATTAATCTTGTATGGTTTGTTAAACGAATAATCAAAACTGTCCTTACTCAAGTAATTGCCTTTACTTCCCTTGAACTCTGCCTTCAACCGAGATAATGTTTATTTTGTATTTCAGTTCTCAATTATACACACAATACTATCAAATTAATGGCAATATATTTTCTCAAGTTAAACCTTTTTATTCTAAGTTTATTTTGAACAAGACTTTAATGTAACAAATTTGCCTTTATGAACAAGATTACAGTAAGAATACAAGTTGTTGATAATAATTTAAATAAAAATCTGTTTTCCTTGCAGACGTAAGCTCCAGGCTAAGCTGAATGATGCCGAGCAGAATGCTGAGGCTGCTGCTGCCAAGGTGAATGCACTGGAGAAAGCCAAGGCTAGACTGCAGGGAGAACTGGAGGATCTCATGGTGGATGTAGAACGGGTAAGATATTTATTAGTAGAGTAAGATGAATGCACTGGAGAAAGCCAAGGATAGACTGCAGGGAGAACTGGAGGATCTCATGGTGGATGTAGAATGTGTAAGATATTTATTAGTAAAGTAAGGTGAACCGGAAGATCTCATGGTGCATGTAGAATGGGTATGATATTGATTAGTAGACTAAGGTGAATGCACTGGAGAAGCTAAGGCTAGATTGCAATGAACAGACAAAAAAATTAACATGAAGCCAAAATCATCTGGTTATTTAGCAAAGAGCCAATTACAATTTGCAGATTACAGTCTACATTTCCTGCTAGACAATATGTAAAATCAAGAAGGTCCACTCAGTAAAAATGCTTACTTCACAGCATGTTAACACACAAGCAATCTAAATAACTGGAACACACTTGATTCATAAAACCTGAAGACTTCCAAGAGGAATTTAGTCTTAGATATTTGTAAGAATCAATACTGACTTTTCTTTTTACAGGCAAATGCTAATGCTAGCAACCTAGAGAAGAAACAGCGATCTTTCGACAAGACATTGCAGGAATGGCAGACCAAATGCAAAGACCTGCAGCAGGAGCTTGAGAATGCCCAGAAGGAGGCCCGCAGCTATTCTGCCGAACTGTTCCGTGTGAAGGCACAGTACGAGGAATCTCAGGACAGCATCGAGGCACTGAGGAGGGAGAACAAGAACTTAGCAGAGGAGATCCATGACCTCACTGATCAGCTCACTGATGGAGGACGCAGCACCCACGAGATCGAGAAGGCTCGCAAGCGTCTCGAATTGGAGAAGGAAGAACTGCAGGCTGCACTTGAGGAGGCTGAGGCTGCCCTCGAACAGGAGGAGGCCAAGGTGATGCGAGCACAGCTTGAGATCTCGACCGTCAGGTCAGAGATTGACAGAAGACTCGCAGAAAAAGATGAAGAATTTGAGAACACTCGGTAAGACCAAACTGTCATCTTGTATTTCTGCTTTGATTTCATATGATCCATGTTAACAGTTCAGCACCATAAGATCTTTAATACATAATTCAAATACAATTTCAGTAATTATTGTCATCTTTGATATACAATGTAGGTCTTGTTTTATTTTATATTTACATTTTAAATATCAAACACAAGTATACAATAACTCCTTAAAACAAAGTTGATGTTGCTATTGTTAAAATTGTTACAAACTAAAAAACATAATGAAAAAAAATAGGCAACTCTGACAAAAGGAGATAATTTAGTAACAATATAGAAAAATTGATTGTGTTTGATGCTGTGTACAGAGCAGCAATGCAAGAAATACACTTTTTAAAACTATCACTTTCCTGTTAAATATTTATGTTTTTCTAAAATTGGACCTAATGAGTTTGCAAAATCTTTAAATTGTTACTCACTGAATATGAAAATGGGATCTGGCCAAAATTCTTAAGAAGTACCTAAGAGATCATGAATAAAAATATTTATATTCTCTTTGTTTTTTGTTTAATTCATAATAATTTAAAAATATCCAGTATTCTAGATGTGAAAAATGTTAATCTGTGACTCTGAAGCATAATATGTGTATGTATGAGCTGAATAGCTTCATTAATGTAAACATGATTTTCAGTCGTAACCACCAGCGTGCAATGGATTCCATGCAAGCCAGTCTTGAGGCAGAGTCGAAGGGAAAAGCTGAAGCTCTGCGTATCAAGAAGAAGTTGGAACAGGACATCAATGAGCTTGAGATCGCTCTTGATGGAGCTAACCGTGGCAAGGCTGAGCTGGAGAAGAACATCAAGCGTTTCCAGGGTCACGTGCAGGAGCTGCAGAGCCAGGTGGAGGAGGAGCAGAGGAACCGTGATGAGGCACGCGAGTCCTTCAACATGGCGGAGCGCAAGTGTGCCCTGCTCAACGGAGAGTGTGAGGAAATGAGGACCCACCTTGAGCAAGCTGAGCGAGGCCGCAAGGCTGCAGAGAATGAACTCCAAGATGCCAATGATCGTGTTAATGAGCTCCAGGCCCAGGTGTCATCCATCTCGGGACAGAAGAGAAAGCTGGAGGGAGATGTCACTGCAATGACAGTAAGTCTTCTTTTCATTATTTCAATTCACTTTGTTAGCTCTATAAAGCCTCAAACAATACATAAAATAGATGCATTGTGAAATTAGTTGACCCAAACATTAATATAAATAACAAAGATGTGACCCAATCAGATACTGAGGGAGATGACTATACTATATATGGGGTAACTTTAATTCTGGTTAAGTGGTTTCGTGAACATTTTGTTAACCCTCATGAAAGAATTATCATTTCATGAAATTTCATGTCCTGATTTGTCATTTTATTACAAACCTGATACATATATATAAAAAAATAAATAACTTTTTCAAAGGATTGGATTAGTTCCACATGGAAAATGATTAAGACAAACTTAAAAAACATTCTCATAACCTGTTTCCACAGTGTTGACAGTCTAATATATTATTTTCCCCATCACAACTCATTAATTTCTGTTACTATAAAATATCATACAAACTCACTGCTAACCGTGTTTCAGGCTGATCTCGATGAGATGAACACAGAACTGAGGAACTCTGAGGAACGCTGCAAGAAGGCCATGTCTGATGCTGCCCGCCTTGCTGACGAGCTCAGACAGGAACAAGACCATGGCATGCAGGTGGAGAAACTGCGCAAGGCAATGGAGGGTCAGGTCAAAGAACTGCAAGTTCGTCTCGACGAGGCTGAAGCACAAGCCCTTAAGGGAGGCAAGAAACTCATCCAAAAACTAGAACAGAGGGTAAGTGAACATCTGTAATATATTAACATAAATTAACACATACACAAGGCTGAGGCACAAGCTCTTATGTGAATGAGAAACTCATCCAGAAACTTGAACAGAGGGTAAGTGAACATCTGTAATATATTAACATAAATTAACACATACACAAGGCTAAGGCACAAGCTCTTAAGTTAAATGAGAAACTCATCCAGAAGCTTGAACAGAGGGTAAGTGAACATCTGTAATATATTAACATAAATTAACACATACACAAGGCTGAGGCACAAGCTCTTAAGTGAGGTGAGAAACATCCAAAACTAGAAAAATGTTCGAGTGTCACCTGGAATTTAATTAACATAAATTAACATACATGAAGAAATGTAAATCACTGAACAGCTAAAAGTAATCACTTCTTAATCCACCTTTCTGTTACCTGTGTGAGATACTAAGTCAAAAAAAAGAAAGACATTCTGAATAGAATTTAATATAGTTTTCTACATTAAGTAAATTATCTAACATAAAATAAGCTCAGAACAATCATTTATGTTTCAAGCATACCACAGGTAAATAAAATAAAAAATACCTCATTCAAAATTACCTTACCTACAAGATGCAAACTCATCAGTAAAACATTTGGATGCATTCATTAAGAAGTGGTAAATATTTGAAAAATGAAGAACAATGGGACTTGATAGCAAACATCATGACAATTATGTTCAATACATTTTTCATAAGCTAAGAATTTACCTATTCATATTTTGTGTTAGTCTCTAAATAGATTAATGCCTATTAAACCAGATTAAATTATTATTATTACTAATGTTATCTAAAAGAATGAAAATTTCAAACTTAAGTTGCCATGATATGTATTATTATGTGTTGAACACTGACTATAATGATATCAATCTGTGGCCACCAGGTGCGTGAGCTCGAGAACGAGATGGACAATGAGCAGCGTCGTCATGCTGAGACACAGAAGAACATGAGGAAAGCTGACCGCAGACTGAAGGAGCTGGCTTTCCAGTCCGAGGAAGATCACAAGAACCAGGAGCGACTCCAGGATGTTATCGACAAGCTGAACAATAAAATCAAAACATACAAGCGACAAGTCGAGGAGGCCGTGAGTTTAAGCAATCTTTCACGTCCATATTTAACAAACTAGTTATCCAACTTCCACTTCCAGATCTTTCTACATTCCCTTGCTATAATCCATGACCATTTTCTTTTGTTTTAGTCATTCTATTAGCAAACATTCATTAAGCATACAGACTATTGTTATGACAACAGAGGCTAACTCTGTTTTAATAATTCTATTAGCAAACATTCCTTAAGCATACAGACTATTGTTATGACAACAGAGGCTAACTCTTTGTTTTAATCATTATATTAGCAAACATTCATTAAACATACAGACTATTGTTATGACAACAGAGGCTAACTCTTTGTTTTAATCATTCTATTAGCAAACATTCATTAAACATACAGACTATTGTTATGACAGCAGAGGCTAACTCTTTGTTTTAATCATTCTATTAGCAAACATTCCTTAAGCATACAGACTATTGTTATGACAACAGAGGCTAACCCTTTGTTTTAATCATTCTATTAGCAAACATTCCTTAAGCATACCGACTATTGTTATGACAACAGAGGCTAACCCTTTGTTTTAATCATTCTATTAGCAAACATTCCTTAAGCATACAGACTATTGTTATGACAACAGAGGCTAACCCTTT
>JAULBS010122906.1:0-28942 GCA_032355785.1 Symmetromphalus regularis | reverse complement strand
CACTCTCATTCTTAATACTTCTGCTCTTTATTTGTATTCTATTCCTTTTCTTATTTCATTCTCTAATAATTATATATGCATGTATATATCTATGTGCACATGTGTAAGCATGTGTCTATTCTTTCATATCTTTTTTTTCTTTCTTTCTCTTCTCTATTTATTACCTAAATATATGGGTTGATATTATTATTATTATTACTCATATATATATATATATATTATTCATGTTTATATTAAATGATAATGATTTATTTTTAATTGTATATAATTTTGTAATTCAGTGAACCAAGACCCCAACCTTGGCACTGTCAAATGTTTCTGGGGTAATAAAAACAAAAAAACATTTGCAATATATCTGTGCTAGTGATTGCATGTAAAATACAATGTACACCTAATAGAATATCTCTTAAACAGTGTGTGTAAAATACCTCATCATCATCATCATCATCATCAACAATAGTAGTTAGTGAAATATCAGCATCGGAGTCTTGGTCCTCCATGTCCAAATCAGCCTCTTCATCTAGTGGCTGCACAGAGTAACTGATAACATTGAGAATACACATTAAAATTCATTATGTTCATTGGATGATCCAGGATATTGGAATGCAATGGCTGTAATTATGTTCAGGGACATAAAATATCTTTTTTAGTTATGTTTTTACTAAAAATTAGAGTGGAGCTAGATCCCTTGGCTATCTCTAAATCTGTATCTTATTTTCTTTGTATTCATTTCTTTAAGACAAACAGACTGGACTCAAAATGTTCCTTAATATGACAAGTCAACATACAGGATTTCTCCAGCAATATTTTAAGGTGTTAATATTAACATCAATAAAAATTCAGTTAAACATGCAAGCTGATCTATGGATGGACAGGTGAAACAAATATACTCTTCATTTCACCAAGTGCAAAAATCTAGTGTATAATGACATATAATAATACCAAATTTATTTGGAAATATCAATATCATTGACCATTATTCACATAAGCTTGGATCCAACAAGGTCTAAGATATCATATACAATTATGCAAAATGTTATTTTTATTTTTAGTTATGTAAGTTTTGCCAAATTGTGAAAACCTGAACAATGCTAAAACCTAGATTTGTTAATATAACTGATACAAGTTTGATAAATTACACTAATAAAATCTAGTATACCTATCAAGATTTACTTTGGGAAGTTCCACCTTTTCAACTTTCTTCTTTTTTCTTCTTGATTCATTCTTTGGCTTTATATCCAAAACTGTACATTCAAAATAACATCAAAGAACTGTTTCACATAATAGTGATGTCATTTTAAAAAACATTTTTAACCATAAAATGCATATCACTAATGCTGGACATATAGGTTGGAAGAATATTTCTCTCTGAAATATTTTTAGAAGTAGTCAAGAAAGCATTTCAAAATGATTATTGATGGATAATTTAGGTTAAAGGTAAAGTTTGTTTGTTTAGCAACATCCAAGCATATTGCTTATTCAGTGGCTATTAGGTGTCGGACATATGTTGTTTTGAAACTTATGGTTTTTAGAGGAAACTTGCTACTGTCACATATGCTACTCTTTCTGATTAGTAGCAAGGGACCTTTTACACACATATTCCTGGGGTCAGTTACCTTTGGTTAAAATTAAGTTTCAAAATACATTTTTAACTTCTTCAGCACTGCTTCAAAATCTAGTGTTGAAATTGTATGTTAACAAGTAGTTAACCTTAACTAATAGTTGAACAATTGGGACCATATGTTTTAGATTTAATAGTTGCTGAATAAACATTGTGACAATTTAGTAGAATCATATATTTCAACACTAACGACAGTATCAAATAAACTAATTTAAAACATGAACTTTTTAATGCTGGGCTTTTGTTAAACAAAACAAAAATCAACTCATATGTTGAAATTATATATAGGGTAAAGAAAATAGTCTTAGTTTTCAATATTTGTAAGGTTTGTTAGTCTAAACACTGGAAAGCAGAATATTTGAAAATTATAATTTTTCAGGTTTACCAGTTCCAGGTTTGTAGGGGAAGGTTTGTCTGAGTTTGCGACACAGTGTATGAACTTCTTGCTGACCTGTCACAAACACAAGAATTCCTCCTTCTGGTAGCTGTCTATGAATCTTACATATCTATAAAGAAAATAGTATTCATTATGAAAGACATCAGTTCACTTACACTATAACATACTACTGAATTCTCAAAACTAAATAAAAATATTTATTCTCAAATATACACATAGGGGACATTTCAAGGTAATTTTTTGTGATGGACGTGACATTTTGACACTATAAAACAATGTTTCCATGAAAATATGTGTACACTTTTCTCTACATTTTGTGTTAATAGAAACCATATGAGGTATGTTTGTAACACCCAAGAACAAACATATTTTGTACTTAAAATTTTGGAATAAGTTACTTATTAATAAGTGACGGACTTGACAAAAAATTACCACGAAATGCCCCATAGATAAACTTAACAATACATTTATCTATTTCTACCAAATCAACGAATTTTGATAATATCAAATAAAATTAAATAAAAATGTTAAGAAGAAGAACTGTTTAGTGATGAATGTGCGAACAAACCTCACCAATACTATTAAGTCAGCCTAAATTTTAAATTGCATATAAGACACCTTTTTAAAAAATTATGTTTAACTTTAATAATCTTGTTCAGGCCTGGAAATAATTATTTTAGTTCAGCAGGTCAAAACGTCCAGTATTAGTCAATTTGTGCCAGACATTAAGGGAAATGTTCCTGACACACAATTTAATATGAACAATTTAAACAAAATACACAATTTAGTTTTTATGGTATATACTTTTTATTATTTAATTCTCAATTTATTCAACAGACACAAGATGCATCAAGCTGACTTTATTCAGAAATGCTATTTTTACTAAAAGTTAAAGACATGAGTGTTGGACAAAATGACCGACACAATTAACTTTGTGTCTGTCAAATCTTCCAAAATGACAAATTTGTACTGGTCAATGTCCTTGACCACCCACTTATTTCCAGGCTTGCTTGTTACACTGTCATATAAAAAGCAACCATTACTTACTTTTCTATATGTATCTGATAAATAGTCATCTATTGGAGTTCTCTTGTTGAAATGAATAGTAACTGGGAATTGCCGGGAATCAACCTGAAAAAGATAACAGTTTTCTACTAAACACTATAACAAAGTATCATGTTAATCAGGTGGAAACAAAAATAAACAAAGCACAATTATTCTGCTAAAAGAAACATCAAACTAATATTCTAAGCAGCAGAGATGAGAAATGAGTAACAGTATGTTACCTTGATAACAGGAGGTGTGACTTTAAAGAGACGCTTATTTTCTGTGAAGTCTTCCACCCTCAGTGTTGCCGACATTATAACCAGCTTTAGGGGGTTTCCTCTCTAAAACACATGAAATACTGGTAAATTAATTACAATAATTTAGAAAACAGTATTTGTTTAGTAGTGTACTATTACTTACTGTTGTGTTAGTGGCTATTAAATGTCACCATTTTATAGATACAAAATGCCATAAAAATTATTCTATTAACAATATTGTCAGTGATCAGATGGTTCCAATATGATACAACAAAAATATACAAATATATCAATATTATGTATCTTTCTCTGTGTGTTTATTGAACATATAATATTCTTACACAATTTCGTTTACCACATAGACTTCAGTTAACAAGATAATAAAATTATAATATTAGTCATGTGATGCAAGTCAATTTACAATATTCATGCTATAGTTAGAAACAATTATAAATATTTCAAAGCCATGATGCACCTTGTGTCGGAGAGGAACAATTCGAGACAGCAAACCAATAAGTATGTCTGTGTAAACACTCCGCTCATGGGCTTCATCAATAATGATTACACTGTATTTTGTCAAGAGAAAATCCTGAAAAAACAAACATTTTATAATCAATATTAATAGATATCTGGGAACAATTCTGTTCAGTTACTGAGTATCATGTTGCTAATTACAAAGCAAATTTCAGATATCACTACACAATTCCAATAAACAAAATTTACTTTGTTTATTGTCTCTAATTAAACATTTTAAAACAAAATATTTCCTTGATGCAACTAAAAATGCATAAAAGAGGTAAAATGTTTTAAAAAAACAATAATAATTTCTGGTTTTACCTATTAAACCAAAAAATAATAATAACTTAAATCTATAAACTATTACACACTATAAGGCAAAACAAATTTGCACACAAATGTCTGATTTATTTAATCTGTACGGAAAGATGTAAGTGGTTGGTCAATGCTAAACAATGATAAAGAGAAATAAGAATTAAAAAGATATCTATTTTTCAGTGTCTATGTGTGCTGTAAATGAGTTTAGTGACCTACAAACCTTCTGCACTTCTTTCAGCAACACACCATCAGTCTGGAATTTAATCTTTGTGTCGTGAGTTGTGTTTCCCTCATACCTTATCTGATAGGAGACAACTCTGAAAAAAACAATGCAACAAGTCAACTAATGTGCCTGGCATTGGATCCTATTTCTTATCAAAGCATTTACTTATATTTACAAGATCCATGTATAATTAATTGTGAATTTCTGCATATTTTTCATTAACGATAAGCTGTTTCAGTGTATAATTATTGTAACTAATGTACAAGAAACTTTAATATATCACATCATAACAATAATACAACAACTAATCATATAGAGTTAATCAAGAAATTATTTATTTTACAACCGCCCAGCACAAAAGTAAACATCAGCTTTAGGGGTTCACAATCAAGAAATTAATGCCAAAAATATGACACCTACATAGATGCAATAATTGACACATTTAATTTTACCCAAATCACTTTAAGACATGACCAACGAAAATCAGGGTTTCTAGAATACGGTAGCCCAACGCCCATGGCTTTTCCGGTCGGTCTACCAAATAATCACTTTCCACTTGCCCGACAGCTAGTGGAATTACAAAAAAAGAAAATGAAAAAAATAACTAAAATTGCCACGAAAATTGCTCGACGTATTCATTTCGAAGCCCGACTATTATTAGCATGGGATCACGTCAAATAACTTGCTAATGTAATCAGCAAAAAAAAATGCAGTCCAAGATTTTTGTTTCCGGTAAGATGTAATGTCCCGAAAAGTGCCGAATGGCTTGCCTACAGAGATTTGTTTTCTTCCAGTCAAAACAAACACTCAACATACTCGTTTTGATAAATAATGTCCAACTGTTATTAGCCTGGAACACATCAAATAACTCGCTAACATAATCTGAAAAAAAAGGCAGTCCAAGATGTTTGTTTCCGGTAAGATGTCATAATATCCCAAAGAGTGCCGAACAGCTTTCCTACAGAGATTTTTTTTATTTAAGTCCAAAATTTTCTGTTCTTTTATCGTTAAAAATACAATTATTATAAGTATTTAATTTATCCATTGTTACCTATTACATTGAAGGTTATGATTATTTTACTTTGGGTTATCAGTTTTTAATATTACACCGACTGAGTCAGTCATCCACGGTCTAAGACAATCGCGTGAATCAGACTGCACGTGGCATTTTTTGTAAATAAACTTGCAGGTCGCTAACTAATAGATGTATTGTGTACTTTTGTTTTCTAAAACGGTCACACTAATCTTACAGTGAATCAGGGTGCAAACATGTGCATTTTTGTAATGGATTTTTTTTTAATCCTGTAAAATGTAGCAAGTCGATATGATCGTCAAGTTTGAGTTTTATTTTTATGAGGTAGGGCTAGTGAATTTTTAAGTAGGACTAGTGAATTTTGAAAATCACTGGTCTGACGGCTAGTGGATTTTAAGAAAATTCTAGAAGCCCTGAAGATTCATCAATACAAATACAGTTTTTAAGAGTAACCAAATCACAAAGCATTAATGTCATGATACTCAGTATTATTGATATTAATTACGCATAATAACAACCTTGTAGATAAATTCATTTCCATAGCAACCCTTTTAGACATGCTAATAGCTGCCACCCTCCTAGGTTCTGTGATTCCAATTATGGCATCTTTGCTACAAAATAAAAGAAAACATCTTTAAAATTGATAATCTGCAAAGACGTATCTTTGTCAGCTTAGACATAAATGTTGAAATTCTACTATAAATTATAATTTTGCTACAAATCTATCTCCTATTTGCAAAAACACATCTGTATTCATAAAGTCACTAAATAATATTGATAGCCCAATTGTCTTTAATTCAGTTTAATTTAGTTTTAGATTACATTTATCAGTTTTCTTTCATTATGTGAAACAATAAAAACAAAATTTCATGCTAATTATACAGGAACTGGGGTACTTTGAGTTGAAAGTCTGAGATAAAAATGTCTTGGTCATATAAAAAAAAGTCATTACTCACTGAGCATAACCAGCCTCATACAAGAACTGGGGTACTTGAGTTGTCTTCCCTGATCCTGTCTCCCCACACACAATAACAACGGGGTTCTCATTGATGGCCTCCATGACAACCTGCTCCTCCGCAAGTATTGGTAACTTAAGTCGTGCAGTCTGTGGAAGTTATATTGTATTATAAAGAGATATTACACACTATAAAGATGTGAATTTTTCTAATTACAAATCTTCAATAACATTTACATTTTCCTTGTTTAACACAGCACAAATAAGAAATGTACTTTGAAAATCATTGTCAGTTATTTAACGAGTAATTCAAAGTCATCAAAGAGTTATCAAGCAAGCACACTGTGTGCTAACGTTTTAGCCTCAGAAGTAAAAGGAATGTGGGCAAAAGGAAATAAATTTTCACACAGTATGAACAAGTTGAGCAAGGTAAAGGATGAAATGAAAAGATAAGGCTTCTAACACAAGCTGTGTAAATATTAAAATAGTCACAAAATTCAATTTACTATTAGGATTACCTGTACTGCACCTGAGCGTGACACAGGTACAAAGAATGCAGGTTCCGTGCTAATCTGTGTTTTATCAGTTTCATCTGTATTTACTGAACTTGTAACATCCTTTGGTGTAATTCTGTCAGCAGATATTTTTTCTGGTTTTTCAGCAGCACTGCTGTTTGGTAGAGAATTACATATTTGTTTGTCATCTTTAACAGGGTCCTTTGATATTTCTGCAGAGTCCTCAACATTTTCTTCATCTGTTGAGATGTCCGAGGTATCAATAGAACTCTCAGATAGATCATCATCAGTTAGGCTTTCCTCCACCTTGTTGTTATCTTTCTTCACCTTCTTGTTACTTCCAGTGATCGTATTTAACTTCACTTCACCCAATTCACTAGTCTGAATATCTAGTTTCCTGAGGAAAAATTAAGAATATTTGAGAATTGATATATATATAAAATGTAGGGATAGAAAACTAAAATTTGACAGAATTAAATGTCTTGTCTGCTCCAAATTGTATAACATTATAATGCCAAAGAAATTTAGATGATATTATCTATATATGTGTCCCATTTCTCTTAGTAATTTGTTCTCATATTAATTTCATGACTTACAATATTTGCCAGGTCATGTTCATAAAATAATACTTGTATATTTTAAACATTTTCCTTATAGTGTGTAAGTTTTCTTACTGTTTGTACTTCTGCGAGTGCATCTCTGCTATACTTGTAAACAACTTCATTTCTTCTGATGAAGCCTGCACCTCACTAAGTGACTCCAAAATCTCAGCTCTCTTAAATAAAAAACATGAAAGATATGACTGAATCTAACTTAATAGACAACATGAGAAATTTGAAGAATTTAATCATTTATATTCATCCTGCAGTAATTTAAGCATTATACAATAAAATAAACACAGAAATAGAAAGTTTCCATGTTAGTGAAATAATTAATTTTTAAGAAGTTTCAAGGACAAAATACACATTTTCAGAGACAAGAATGCAGATCAACAATAAGTACAGTAGTTGGGAATCATGGAGGACATCTCCACTTAAGAACAAATTACAGCTATTAGAAAATGTGTTCATATTTTGAAATAATTTTTCATGCATTTTTCAATACTGACCATAGATGTAGTCATGGATACTAGTAATAAACTGCAAAGCATTCAATAAATCTCATGCATTTTTGCAAGATGTTGAAATAACTAAAATACTTACCTTACTTTTCTTCTCTTGTCTTTCCAGAACTTTCTGCAACGCTTTACGTTCCTTCTTGCTCAACTTTTTCACACGATGTATCACTTCATTCTTTTTCACCGTTTTTCTCTTTCTAGATGGTAATACCAGACTATTGCTCTCATCATACCCTGATGTGTTTATCTTGGTAGAAATACAAGTCGTATCAAGCTTAATCTAAAAAAAAATCCATCGACACAAATGATAGTAAATAAATATTTTAAGAGCACAACTAGCAGAAAAATTTCAAATCCCAGATAGCCTTTCAAAACATATATATATATTCTGATAAAGCACTTTAAACCCTTTAATTTGACATATATAGATGGACTTTATAGGCCTAGCACAAGCAAAGTTATTATATTTTAATATCAGGAAAATAGGCTATTAACATTTGACCTGAGAAGAAATTGAGCTGCCCAATGAATGTGCTAAATATAGATGACAAACCAATCAGAAAGCTGCATTTTGGTGACGTGACGTCTCCCAGCTGACATAAAATGAAGCAGATCTCTCAGCACTGTGTATATTGAAGCCAATTTGGCACGGTGGCTGTGTCTAACAGTGCAGTAAAATTGCAATATCAAGAAAAGTGCACTAAATATCGTCAATGCACTTCACACACAGAGATGAGATGTCTAACAATACAATTATTATGATTTTATAACTAGAGCACTTTCAGATTAGTTGGTGTGATCAATGAAAGTTGGGATAACTTTGACATCACAATTCTGGTTTTGCTTACTTGTTCCCAGAAAATAATGTCACCTGCTGTTTGTCTTGCATAGATTTGAACTGCCCATCAATATTTGTACTAAGAATGCGTAAGGCTTAAGAAAAACGATGTTTTATAGGGGTAGTACAAGTGCTGCAACACCGTACTCGTTTCAACTTTTTTTTATCGTGACGTTACATGAGGACAGTTTCATGCAGATATGCAAGTACCTAACAATATTGACAAGACTGGGATTCATCACGATTCATTTTGTACATAAATGCATTTTTTTTCGTTACACATAACTGACACATAATTGAGGGTATACTCATTACATATGAACAAAAAAATTAATATGTTTAGCATTAAGCACCTTTAATACATGATCATGTACTTATATGACCATTATGTCTTATCGGTACGGTTATAGAATCTGTCCGCCACCAAGTTGGTAGTGAAATCCTAAAGAATCAACATTGTCCAACTTTATTGTGTTTCCCCATTCCATAGTAAATGATAATTGATAAAATAGGGTCAGGTTTAGGGTTTGAGTTATGTTAGCAATAGCCTACGGTCAGTTTTAGGGTAGGGTTAGCTTTAGGGTATGGTTAAAGTTTAGGGTTAGGTTAGGGTCAGTTTTAGGGTTAGGTTAGGGTTAATGTCAGTTTTAGGGTTAGGTTTGGTTACGGTCAGTTTTAGGGTTAGGTTTGGTTAGGGTCAGTTATGTTTTAATTTATCTTTTTTATATAATTTTTTAATATATATTTTTTTTAATATAATTTTTTCTTTATTTCTTTCTTTTCCCCACAAAAAACCATGCTCCACTTTTTTTAAGAATCCCTACCAAAAACTTCCATCTTTTAGACACTTGGAGAGTGGCAGACAGATTCTATAATCGCTCCGAAATAACAATAAGTCATAATAACATTTTTGTAATCTGATTTATTTTTTAAATCATGTTGAATAATAAAACATGACATTATATATATATATATAAGTAGACATACAAGCACTGGTCAAACTTCAATATTTTTCAAAGTCATTTTAATAGCATTATTAAATTATTAATTTAAGCATTAAAATAAAATTTTATAGGGATATATATATATATATACTGAGTCAAACTAAAAACTTCACAACCATTCCATCTAGGCTAATTTGCAAATGTTTGCATTATATAAATATGTAGCTAATATTTAGGAATGAAAAGACATTGGGATATATTGAGCATAATACAACTGTTGATATCTGTGCACTATGCATCGTCCCCTAAATCTCATGTCCGCACCAGCACACTTTGGAAGATAACATGGTAAATATATAATATTTTGTTGCTTCATATCTCTTAGGAAAACGGATGAAATTTGTTCATGCTTGTTGACAATGGTAATTGTTTGAACACACTTTGTTCCCATTCATTTAAATATTTACAAGTGAATACTGTATTTGACCATGAATAAACCCATGGGAGGCGGTAAAGCCATTTATTAGAGGGGTTTATTCACAAAGGTCCAAAAAGATGTTAAAAAAGACAATGACCCAGAAAGTAGACAACGAACAAATATGCTCTAATACTTCAAAAAGCTTGTTTTCTTCGTTGTTGTTATGTGTATATGAAAAACAGAAGGAAACAAATTATCCACTGCCAAAAATATTCAACATATTATTTTAATATTTAATAATTAAAATACTATATTTAATGTTTTATCCTGTGAAAATTGTATGTATTTATATTTGTATGTTAAATTTTATATGTACTTCTTTTTTCTGCTTTATATCATTCATATATAAAGGAAATAAAGAATTGCCAATGATTGGAAGTCTATTTAAACTTTCAGTTTAGGGTGAGATGACTTTTGTTGTCCACCCACATTACAAATTCCGATGACCATTTGCATTCTTTTCATCAATATTTAAACTAATTTGACTCCATACTAGTAAATAAGGTAACTACATCATATTTTTGTATCAACAGGTAACTGAAACATGCGTTTTATATTTCAAAATATTAAAAACATATGTAGCACAGGCCTGCATATGACTGTGTATTACATATCTCCTACAAACATGTTATTACTTTGTATTGCTTATTTATGTATTTATTACATACAAATATTTTTTTTAAAATTATTATTATAATTTTTTATTTATTATTCCCATCTGTGGAGTTCCACTGTGCCTGAGAATGGATTTTATTAAATGTACCAATGTCTAATCTATGAGCCATCTCAAGTCCATAATGAATCCATTTTAATATTTTTATGTCTGTGACAAAAAGAAACCCTATGACCAACTCTTATATAATTTTAAATTAGATAAAACTATCAGGACACAACATGACATCATGTTACTAGATTCATGAAGTGAATTTTTTTTAATCCTCCCTATTTCATGTTAAGCAAACGTTTGTAGGATTGAGTTTCATTTGTAAGCCTTTATTTTTGCTAGTGCTTTGGAATGTTCTGCCGGTATGTGAGAAATGCAATAAAAGATTTTCCACTGTTAATAATTAAAAGAAAAAAAAGCGTAGTTTATGTGGTAAAAGTAGGTTTCATATGGAGAATTTATGTAAGGAATACGATGACAAATAAAAAGCTGCTGATTAAATAATGTATTGGGCTGTTATTTTAAAGAAAATATTCCTTTCTCCAATATGCTAAACTGGTATAATACTGAGTGACAACATATGTTGCTAATAAAAAACAACAAAACACATTAAAAATATTAGTGTTTATTTACATGCTAATACCTGTAAATAACTATATATGTACAACAAGGTTTTTTAAAAATATAAATGTCTAGAGATATAGGCCTACATGTATTATGTACTTGGTGTGTTTATAATCATTTGAAATGAATCCAGATTTAACAGGCAGTCCAGGAATTTATCCAGGATATTTCATTAGGGTCCAATGGCTGATGGGATTGGGAAAATTAGTGCGATATTATCATATTAGTCATACATGAGAAAAAAATTTCAGGCCCTTTTAAACTGTCAGCGGTTGTCTAAGAATTATTTATTTTTTTAATTGTGTATTTTTAGAACAGACAGGTTCAAACACCTACTACAGAACAAATTTCATACTTTTCCAAACACATTAAATCATTTTCAATACTTAATATCAGAAAACACACTTACGATAACTGTTAAAGGTAAAATGTAATAAATGTGGGGTGTTTTTTTAATTAGCATACATTAGCTTTTGTTGAAGAGTAGATAGAGATTAAAAAAAATTCATTTTTTTTTAAATAAAAAAAATTAGTTTTTGCAACAATGATATCAATAAGCCACACCTCTGCAGACCCGGATAGAGGGGAGGGGGGGGAGCAGGTGGACCATTTTGCATGAGCCTACGATTTTGAGAGGGCCTACTACCCCGGTATTTAGCACTGATTACACAAACACTTAATGAGCAGTTTGAAATGGGGGTCTACATTTCCCATCTAGCCTGGGCCTATTATCAGCTTTGCATGGGCCTGCCCTTCTGAATATCAAATATAATAAATGTTTTTAATTTCTGTTCTACTTTCCATAGTTCAAAAATTTGTTCTCTTTACATTTTAAAGTGTTTTGAGTTTTTCCTTTTTATTATGTTGATGTCTACAACATTATATAATAAATGCTGGAAGAATCCACAACACTAATCCCAAACTACACGTACTTAGTATGCCTAATATACATGTTTAAATCACAATAATGATATCATTATTTGGTAGATCACAGTTCTGTTATTCTCATTTTAATCTCCTGGCAGCATAGATCCATTTCTGGATATTTGACTTCTCTATCTCCCGAGCTTGAATTACTCCTGGTGGGTCTGCTGGGTTGTGATGTCTGAAATCACAAAAAGAATAATATTACTACCGGAGTTTGTCTTATGACACTGGGCCCGTGGTGGACATGCCCAAACCATGTGGATATGGGCATGCTCAGACTATCACCTCACTCAGTATTATTTCAGTCAGAGCAAACCAGGTATTAACTAATATATCAATTACATCAATCTTTTGTTTGTTTATAAGTTACTTAATAAATCAAGAGCAATTGATTTATTAAGTAGTTGTTGGATGTCTTAACATTGGTAATTGTGATATGTAGCTGTCAGAGGAAACAGGCGACATTTTTTCATTACCAAAAATTGATCTCTTGTATGCATTTTCCCACAAACAAAACAAAATATATCATGGCTTTTGATATGCCAGTCAAATGGCAGTGGTTGGAACAGGAAAAGCCAATCAGAGAATCAGTCTACAGAAAGTCAATCAGAGAATGAGTCTACAGAAAGCCAATCAGAGAATGAGTCTACAGAAAGCCAATCGGAGAATGAGTCTACAGAAAGCCAATCAGAGAATGAGTCTACAGAAGGCCAATCAGAGAATGAGTCTACAGTAAGCCAATCAGAGAATGAGTACAGAAAGCCAATCAGAGAATGAGTTTATAGAAAGCCAATCAGAGAATGAGTCTACAGAAAGCCAATCAGAGAAAGAGTCTACAGAAAGCCAATCAGAGAGTCTACAGAAAGCCAATCAGAGAAAGAGTCTACGGAGGGTTACATCAATATCCCGTATTTCCAGAAAGTCATCAGATCGATCCCCTTAAGTAAACCCATTTGAACTATATGTTACTTATGTTACACGGTATCTCTGCATAAGACAAGAGTTCAAGGGTTATGAAAAGCAAGACTGATAGAAAATACCACAAACCTCAGATCCAGATGGTGAGCTCCACCTTTAATTAAAACAGCAACAACTCTGTGAGAAATACTTGAAGTTACCTGTACATAAAATGATAAACAATTACAATATATAGAAGTGTATCAGTACTGTCATACAAATAATTTGTCAGCCTCAAGACAAATACCCAAAACTGGGTGGTAATTTAAATAAAATAATAATTCCATAGCCTTTGATATATTAGTTATGGGGCACTACTTGTGACAGGAAAATCCAATCAGAGAATAACTCCACAGAGGGGTACATCAGTTGCATGTATTTATTTCCAGAAATAAATAGTATTTAATATTTTAATTAAGAAGACAATATTTTTTTGGTATTGTCATCACAGATATTATCGTATTAGTGACTTACCCCACCTCCGTGCCAAGGGTCAAGGTTGCCATTAGAGAACACCAGATTACTGGCATACTTAATATCTGAAAAGAAAACCACCCATCAAATGTCAATATGTTTGATGGAAAAAATACCAAGAAACTCAGTATAAAATCATGTTATCAAATATTATAAATTGATGATCGAAAGATTGAATACTGTCCAAGAATAGAGGTAAGGTAGAAATGTTGGGTGTTTGATATGGGATACTTTAAAAAACTACTTTTTAAAAAGCATTTGATGTCATACATATAAAAAGGTGTAGATAGGAATGCAATAAACTTACTTTGTCCCCAGAACTGAACAGGAGACCAGTCAATGCGCTGTGAAACGCCCCATGTTTTCTGGCAGTATTCTTTTCTCAAGTCTTGTGTCCATGGCAACACAGGAAACATATCTGTCACATTGTTGGTTCCAGCAGGCAGGCTTATTTCTGTACATGCCTAAAACATGGACAGATACAAAAGTGTCATTTCTTGAAAATTATATTAATTTTATCTTTGGTACAATTTATGGTAGACCTAAGTAGAAAAGATGAAAAAGTTAATTTTAAAATAAAGTTTTTTTGACCCATAATTTCAGATAAAAATGGCTAAAGTTCAAAAAACAAATATAAACAAAATTATAAAATTATCTATACATTTATATTTTTAAGTCATTAGCCATTTGTTCCAACCCCCAACCATTGGAAAATATTGTCAAAACACACCATATGGTTCAATTAAAAAAAAAAGTTGTACCTGAAAGTCCCAAGCTTTTGCATTAGGTCCTAGTCCACAGCCTGTTGGATCAGCACACTGCACATACTCCTTGTAGATATCAAAGCAAGACAGAGTTCCATCTGTTCCATTGTAGTAGAGACCAGTTGCTGCAGCTAACCCAGCTATAGCGTTATGGGCCGTCATGATCAACTCACATGCAACCTTGACAAAAAAAATATATATATAGATGGAAAATAATTACATGTGTATTACTCAGTAAGGATGTGGAATGGGATACAAAGAGAAAAAAAGGGTTATTTGTTTAAAAATACTCTAGTATATTGTTTATTCAACAGCTATTAGGTGTCAAACGTGTTTGTTACTCATGCATAAATCCTGGGGCAGGGGGGACACGTCCCCCCACCTTTTTGACGGGGGATGCCTATATAACTACCCCCCCACACATTTTGATAAAAAAAAAGAAAATTTCAGTGAAATTAAAATACCTAAATAATAATCTTTACTAGTATTTCTCTTTATTGTTACAATGTAGCACTTAACCATGTCGTCTTAGCGCAAATATACCGAAGTACACAAGTGGACTATAATGTTGGGAGGAGGAGGAGGGGGAGCCGCGGGATGGTTCATCCCCCCACTTTTTGGACAAGGGTATGTTCCATCCCCCCCCACTTTAATGAATGGATATTCACCCTTGTACTCATGGCCTTCAGAAGAAAACTGCCGCCGCCATATAGGCTATTCTTTCTCATTAGCAGCAAGTAATCTTTTACATCGTTGATGTTCTTGCAAAACTACATGTGACAATAACAAAACTGTTCAGGAGGGAAGTGAAACGATCTCACATACATGGCTTTGAAATTCAGTAATTTAAAGTAAAGTTTGTTTTATTTAACAATGCCTCTAGAGCACATTGATTTTTTATCTTATCATCGGCTATTGGACGTTATACATATGATAACTTTTACATATGTCTTTAGTGGAAACCCTCTGCAGACACATAGGCTACTCCTTCCAATAAGCAGCAAGGGATCTTTTATATGTACCGTCCCAGAGACAGGACAGCTCATACTACGGCCTTTGATAAACCAGTTGTGGACCACTGGTTGTAACGGAAAATAGCCCAAAATGCAAATGGGTCCACTGAGAAGGATCAATCCGACAACAGACCAGTTCACAGGCAGACATTCTACTTTTTGAGCTACATGTAGATCACGCTCCTCAGTGAATTTACTGCATCTGATTGGCTAATTAAAATAAACAGCTAGTCAAATGAATGGATGGTGGGCCAAAGCACCTGATGACCACAAAAAACTATATTTTTAGAAATTGGTCACATGTGGTTTTGCAAGAACAGCGACGATATACTCTATCACAGACATGACAGCTTATATCATGCCTTTTGTTACACCAGTGAAGAAAAACTGACTGGAACAAGAAATAGCCAAAATGGATCCATTGAAGGGGTTACAAAAGGAAGTGATATTTTCTTTTTGGCTTACATTCACAGTGATGGCTAATAGGTGAACTCCTAACACTGTTAACAGTGGATGATCCAGATGGGGCCCACACCCCTCCCCCCCACCCTCTAAATTATGCAATTAAAAAACATTATCATATTTTGTTAAATAATATTATTTTATTATGTTTTTTAACGTTAAAGAATCTAAGGATTCTTTTTAAAGAAAACCTAAATGGATTTTCTGGATCTGCCACTGGTTAGTGCATATGGACTAGTGTCTGGAATGTGTAATGAAATTGTGTTAGTCTCACTTTGACAGGGTTGGCTGGAAGATGAAACATTGGTACTGTATATGGGTAGTCAAACATGGCGATGTTGGCAAAACTGTTCCGAATCCAGCCTAGTAGATGTTTGAAGTCTGTCCGAGTGCTAAT
This sequence comes from Symmetromphalus regularis, assembly GCA_032355785.1. Taxonomy (NCBI): domain Eukaryota; kingdom Metazoa; phylum Mollusca; class Gastropoda; order Neomphalida; family Neomphalidae; genus Symmetromphalus; species Symmetromphalus regularis. Next base: position 12,401 of record JAULBS010122906.1, on the reverse strand, counting down.
CTTCTTACACAATCTGAACAGTGTGGAGATTTTGTCAAAACCTAATTGAAATAAAAATGACACAGTTAAGGCCATACATTCTGTTATTGCCTGGATTAAACATTTTTAAAGAATTTTTTTCCAAGTTTCTGGATGGAATAAAAATAAAAGTAAAATTTATTATGATTTGTTTTAATTTGCTGAAAATCATAGATTAGGTTCCAATCCAGACATTAGATGCATATGACAGACATGATTGGATTAGACCAGATATTTTAAAAATGAAGTAATTCTTTGAGTATTAACAAATAAAGGTGGTTTTTGAGTTGTTGTTTTTTTGTTTTTGTTTAACAACAGTACTAGAGCACAATGATTTATGAATGTCAAAAATCTGTTAATTTTGACAGTCAAGTGTGAGACAGCCTCCAACAGGTTTTGAACCATGGTCTTCAACTTGACAGTTCTGTGTTCTACTACTGGACAGTGAAGTTCACACAACAAACAAGAAAAATTCCTAAGACAAAATTTTGCATTTGTTATTTTATTCTGTAAATATTGTTGGTTCCAACATGGCTGGTGGGAATATTTAAACAAAAATAGATCAAAATTGAATTTTATTTTAATTCCATTTTTTCCCAAAATGCATGTTGACAGATTGGTAATATGGCAGAAAACTGCACGTTTTGGGGTTTTTTGTTTCTTGTTTAACAACACCACTAGAACACATTAATTTATTAATCATTGATTACTGGATGTCAAACATTTGGTAATGTTGACATGCAGTCAAGTGTGCAGCAGCCTCCAATGGATTTTGAACCACTTTTTTTTGAGCTTGAAAAATGGGAAATGTTACCTAACATATTAATGCAAGCAACTCAAACATTCATTCTAACAAAACATAAATGGGATGTATTTCAGAGGCAGAATGTCCATCTGATGTATGTCAGATCATCAAACTAGTCCCATTCACTGACCCATTAACCCTTTCTAGGGGCCATAATCAACTAATTAAATTATACATGATTGTTAAAATATAATGTACCTTTCTGTCCTTTAGCTGCAAGGTCTCGTATCTGAATAAAGGCTGTACGGATATTGGATTCACAAATGGGGTTCACATTTCGAAAATCCTGCAACACAATCAGGTATACATTAATTTATAACAAATTTTCTATGTTGAACTTAAAGAAGGGTCAATATTTAATAACAAATACATCCAGATTGAAATATTTTGTAGAGGTCTAAAGGTCAATATTTAATAACAAATACATCCAGACTGAAATACTTTGTAGAGGTCAAAAGGTCAATATTTAATAACAAATACATCCAGACTGAAATACTTTGTAGAGGTCTAAAGGTCAATATTTAATAACAAATACATCCGGACTGAAATACTTTGTAGAGGTCTAAAGGTCAATATTTAATAACAAATACATCCAGACTGAAATAATTTGTAGAGGTCTAAAGGTCAATATTTAATAACAAATACATCCAGATTGAAATACTTTGTAGAGGTCTAAAGGTCAATATTTAATAACAAATAAATCCAGACTGAAATACTTTGTAGAGGTCTAAAGGTCTATATGCAACCCCTGCAATTAAGAAAATGTCCATGGCAAAATAAATGCTGTGAAGAATTGGTGTCCACAGCAATTTTAGCATAAAATATACTTTATTTTTAATAAAAAGAAAAAAATAACTGTGAAAAACAATTTAGTCTGTGGCAAAACAGTGCAACAAAGAATGAAAAACTTTGCAGCTATCTCCACGGCACTGCCGATTGCCCCTGGTTATTTTAGGGTTTGTATGTGTTATACAAAGTACAGGAATAATGTCTGAATTATACAAGTTTAAATAACTGTCTAAGTTTTTAAAATATTTTCCTTAGACAGTCTCTTGCAAATGGGACTGTTTGTGGAATGACTCGAGTACTGTTACATAAATATTAAGTAACTACCGTCATCTGTCTTTAATTATAACAGCATGAATTCTAACACAACATTCAGTCACTGGCACTGGCAATGAATTATTAAAAATAAACATACATGCACATTATTGAAGTAATTGGTGTCATTATAACAGATAATTTGATGTATGTAATATTGGCAGGGAATCAACATGGTTGGGAATTATCATATATCATAAAAAGTATTGGGCTTTCTGTTAAAAATGACAAAAATATTTTTATAGCTAGTGGCCATAAAATATTTTAGCCCACAGCCATTTTACTTCAGAGATATTGCAATATATATATATATGACAAAAACAGTATGATCATTATTATTATGGGATTATTATAATATTTTGGACAATTAAAATGCAAACTATCATTTCATCATTATTTTAACTTTCATTTCATCATTAAAATAAACAGACAACAAATTTCTATGAATAACGTAACATCTTTTTTGCAAAAACAGTCATATACAATATACATAATAATTAAAATGTAGTGTTGAGATTAGGGGTGCAAAAATCTACTGGTATATCGCGATACGTGCCGAGCACAATATATCTACCTAATGATTATCCATCAAATTCTTATAAAGCCTATTACTTAATCAACAGATATAATTCTACTGTCTATATATTCTCTTTTTTTCATCAGAAATTGGTACAGGTCTGCCTGCCTGAGATATATTTATTAGTTAGTATGATAGTATAAATATGACTTTATTACATCTTGGTAAATAATCAAACTGTATTGCAGTACTATCGCAATATGGGTTTGCTGTATCGCAATATATCGCAATACGGTTTTGGCCATATCGTTGCACTCCTAGTTGAGATGATAAAAACATCATCTTGTCTTGTAATGTGGTACCGGTATTTAAAATAGTTAAAACTAGTAAAAGATTTTTCACTTGCCTGAGTTACAGTCTTGAAAAAAAAGCTTTGATCAAAGTTTGGATCCAACATATAAATTGGGGCACTGGCTGCAATTCCACCATCAATTATATTAGGATACTTGAACCTCATGTACGCAGTTAGCATCCCACCATAGCTGTAATATAATTAAATTAATGTGTCTTGAATAACTGAAATAAATGTTGTGCCTTGCCTTGTCTCGTCTCGCTTTGGTTTGCCTTGCCTTGCCTCGCCTTGTTAAGGCTGTGGTAAGTGCTATCCTGTCTGTGGGACGGTGTATATAAAAGATCCCTTGCTGCTTATCAGGAGTAGCCTATGTGGCAGCAGCGGGTTTCCTCTAAAGACATATGTCAGAATGACCATATATATAACGTCCAATAGCCGATGATAAGATAAAAATCAATGTGCTCTAGAGGTATCGTTAAATAAAACAACTTTACTTTGTTCAATAAAAGATTTTAAAAGTTATCCATATATAGCAAAGGGATGTAACTCTTGTAACTTTATTACAAGATATTGCTATTAACAAACTTACCTTTTTACCTAACAATCAGTTCAATCCCAGTATATATTAGCCACTACACCATCTGGGCCACAGTAAATGTTGTTATATATACTACTTACCTCCCTCCAAATGCAATGACAGGTGATTTTGTAGCATTCAGTTCAGTCTTCACTCTGGTTAGCAGCAGGGCAAAGTCAGCCATAGCTTGCTCCATGGTCAACAGACCGATGTACGGAGCCTTGAAACTGTCATCTCCTGCTGGTAGAGACTTCCCATAGAACCGCTGAAATATTTTAATCATTTTAAAAATAGTTTGGTCTGTCCTGCTGGCAGTGATTTTCCATAGAACTGCTGAAATATTTTAATCATTTTAAAAATAGTTTGGTCTGTCCTGCTGGCAGTGATTTTCAATAGAACTGCTGAAATATTGGAATCATTTTAAAATAGTTCAGTCTGTTTATAACATCACGCAATGAATGATTTAGTTGGTTTTATATATATAGTTTATATTCAGTTTTTAGAATAATCTGATGATAAGATAAAATCATGTAGGACGTAACTTTTATATCAGAGATTCAGACCGAAAATTTCTGTTTCTGTAATACATAATTCTTGTTTTATATTCATTTTTTATCATTTGGACATTTTAGACTTTAATTTTCACTAGCTTTTATAAAGCCAATTTCTCCCCTACCCCTCCCTTATTTATTAATATATATTACACCATTAAAAACAATGGATTGTCATAAATTCCTGTGATGTAAAGTTGTTGGAATTCAAAGCATTCTGATAGAAACCAAAAAGAAAGAAAAAATTGTTATTTTTTTTTAGCCAATGTTCAATTTATTGGGGAGGGTTGAGGGGAGTGATGGATGGTTCAGTAAATAAATAGTTTTGAAAACTATTAATAAAAAGGAATATCTGGTAGTAACAAGTTTTCACTACAGAACATGCCACAGAACAGTTATTTATTAAACAATGTTCTTCAATGTTAAACATTCCTTTCCTTTAAAGCATTCAGTATTATCAGAACATGTCAGTATGAAAATAGTTTATTTCCATTACATTAATAAATGAGAATAAAACAACATATGAAATATAAGCCATTAGTATGGCAGGCAGTTCATCTGTGAATTAAATCCCATCGGGGACACTGTAACCTGAACTAATAATGTGCAGAATTAATGTATTTTTGCCTACACATGTACATTTGAATAAAACCACACATTTTTATTGTTCGAATTATGGATTTTTGAAGCATAATTTCCAAGTCACTGAACAGAATAAAAATAAAATTTGTTATAACTTATTTAGATTTGCAATAAATTATAAACTGATTTAATATACTGTTTACTGTTTACATACAGCTTGCTTAAATGGCTTTGAGATGACATAGTCCTATTTCCAGATATCTACATACAGCTTGCTGGATTGGCTTAAAGATGACATAGTCCTATTTCCAGATATCTACATACAGCTTGCTTGATTGGCTTTGAGATGACATAGTCCTATTTCCTGATATCTACATACAGCTTGCTGGATTGGCTTAAAGATGACATAGTCCTATTTCCAGATATCTAATACAGCTTGCTGGATTAGCTTAGAGATGACATAATCCTATTTCCAGATATTTACATACAGCTTGTTTGATTGGCTTAGAGATGACATAGTCCTATTTCCAGATATCTACATACAGGTTACTTGATTGGCTTATACACATAGTCCTATTTCCAGATATTTACATACAGTTTGTTTGATTGGCTTAGAGATAACAAAGTCCTATTTTCAGATATTTACATACAATTAGTTTGATTGCCTTAGAGATGACATAGTCCTATTTCCAGATATCTACATACAGCTTGCTGGATTGGCTTAGAGATGACATAGTCCTATTTCCAGACATCTTTTTACAGCTTGTTTTATTAGCTTAGAGATGACAGTCTTATTTTCAGATATCTACATACAGCTTGTTTGATTGGCTTAGAGATGACATAGTCCTATTTCCAGATATCTACATACAGCTTGCTGGACTGGCTTACAGATGACATAGTCCTATTTCCAGATATCTACATACAGCTTGTTTGATTGGCTTAGAGATGACATAGTCTTATTTCCAGATACCTACATACAGCTTGTTGGATTAGCTTAGAGATGACATAATTCTATTTCCAGATATCTACATACAGCTACATGACTGGCTTAGAGATGACATAGTCTTATTTCCAGATATCTACATACAGCTTGTTTGTTTGGCTTAGAGATGACATAGTCCTATTTGGGGACAGAGTATTTGACAAAATATAAATTCTTAATTTTAATATTTTTTTATATTTTTTTAAATTATTTTTTATTATATAATTACTTAAGATGTGGTCGGTGGGAAAATTTAGTTTTCAAAACTATTTATTTACTGAACCATCCATCACTCCCCTCACCCCTCCCCAATAAAGTGAACATTGGCTAAAAAAAAAGTAACCAAAAAAGAGACAAAAATGGAATTTTATTTTTATTGCACTTTTGTAAGTTAGCAGATCCAAAATCATAACAACAAAATAAAATGTGTACTGAACAGAACCTAGCTTTTATTTTAGAACAATTAAACTAGGTAAACGTCATCTAACTTACATTTTTCTCAGTAGCAGAACAGGGGGGGGGGGAGTCCAGGGGCTCAGGACCCGACTTTTCTCAATTTTTTTGTTGTTGACCTTTTACAGAGTTGAAGGACTTGAAAATTATAAAAAATATCTCCATTTCTATTCACTCATCACTTTTGGACCCCCACTTTTCAGAAATCCACATTTGAAACCTCCCATTCAGTAATCCTGCATCCGTGCCTGTTTCTATATAGCACTCTATCATTTAAAGTCATAATGTTATTGCTAGCTCCTCCCAAATTGTGCAACACTTCACCAACAAAATGTCAGGCAACTCATGTTCCATAATTCTTACCATCGTTCTCTTTACATGCCTAACATGCATTCATCTGTAACTTGCTTATTCATTTTGAAATGCCAAAGGATTATACAAAGTGGTGTGTTACAAACAATGAGAGAGGTTTTGGGTTATGGGAATAATATTTTTAATAATTAATTATTGAATAATAATGATGTTTCTAATATTTTGTAGCTAAATGATTACAAACAACATTTTAATAGCAACCACCAGTGATTTTTAAAAAAGTATTTTATCCAACAACTGTGCATGTTTTTAGCACCTTCTAATTAAGTCGATTCCTTTTCAATTGCAATTTCTGGTGATTTTGTCTTTGTATATGCATACATGATGATCGAATGTTGATACATTTTGGTGTCAGAATTGTCTTATTTTTGAACTTTTGAAAAAAAGTTAACCTGTCTCTATAACTTTAGTCTTACTGAAGGTACAGACATACAGCACTGAATTGTAGCTTAGGCTTTCCTCTACAAATCCACATGGAATTTGACATCAATACTTACTATGCGAATGGACAGCAATGGCCGAAATAGGGATACCCCCTACCGGAGTCATGCAAGAAGAATCTAAAAATGGTGGAGTGATACCAAAAGTTACCTCCCTTCAAAATAAAATTGTAAAATGTCCCATTGGTCAAATATTTATCAGTGCATTAGCCATTTATCTACCACCTTTTTTCAATAAAATGTTTTCGTTTTGGTATTATTAGTTATCAGAATTCTTTTTTTCACAAGAATACTTATTGCATATTTGCTTTCCTAAATGTATTTTTCTGTTATTTTCCACTTCAAGTATGAAATAAAACTATTAGCAGATGATCTCTATACATTGGAACCGCAAATATGCATAATTTATTTACATTACTTTTCATATTTACATAGAACAAGGTTAAGATTGGAGGACATTTTCCACAGTTCATGGTAAAATTATTCATATCATCTGGGTCAGGTTTCCCCAAAATTTCATTATAGGTTGAGTGCACCACCTGGTGGCAGTTAATAAAAAAAAAAATGCTATTCCAATGTTAGAATATGATTCCGATATTGTTAGAAACTGTTCACGTGAAATAACACTGAAATGTATAGAGAAATCTACTGTGGTGTGCAACCTTAGCATTGGTCTCTCACAACATCTACATAATTAATAACCAGCCCACCTACACACAGTCTCTTCACACATAACTTGTGAACTCACCGAGATTCTTTCACTCAAATCTTGCTACAGCTACACAACTTCAGTCTTCCATCAATGATTAATTGCAATACAGGTAATTGAACCCTCTTTAAGTAACTGATTGGATGTTTGCCATTATAACATATTTTCAGTTAATACAACTTTGGTCGACTCTGAGAAGAATCAGTACAGACCAAGCCTCACTACATGCAATATAGAACCCATGAACTTCTTGTTTTATATCAAAATGAGAAGTGAACAAATTTATAATCAGGCACAGATGCAAGTTTTCTGAAAGGGGTGGGGTACAAATGTGGATTTCTGAAATGGGTGGAGGGGTGGTCCAAAAGTGATAAGTTAATTTTTATGTCCTTCCACTTGGCAAAAGGTTAAAAAAAATAATAAATCTTAAAAAGGGACACCCCCTGGATGACTTACCCTATCACTGTAATACTACTGGTAAATCAGCTCTCTTACTTTGAAACAAGGGAGCAGGACGTAGCTCAAACAGTTGTGTGTCTGCCGGTGAAGCGGTCGGTCGTCGCATCAATCCTTTAGTGGACCCAATTGCAGGTTGGGCTATTTTCTGTTCCAACCAGTGGTCCACAACTGGTTCATCAAAGGCCATGCTGTACTGTCTGTGGGATGGTGCATATAAAAGACCTTTTGCTGCTTATCAGAAAGAGTAACGTATGTGGCAGCAGTGGATTTCCTCTAAACAAATATGTCAGAATGACCATAGGATTGACATCCAATAGCCGATGATAAGATAAAAATCAATGTGCACTAGAGGCGTCTTTAAATAAAACAAACTTTACTTTTACTTTGAAACAATGCATCATTAAAAACTTTCTCCCTCTGGTAAGATAGCCAGGATAGTCACTGATAAAACAAAGATATTGAATGGTTTTAAACAGTCTTTTTTTTTTATGTTCCAGCCAGTGGTAAAAAGTTTGTTTTATTTAACAATGCCTCTGGAGCACAATGATTTTATCTATCATCGGCTATTGGACGTCTAACATATGAAACCCGCTACCGCCACATAGGCTACTCTTTCTGATAAGCAGCAAGGGGTCTTTTATATGCTCTGTCCCACAGACAGGACAACACATACCACGTCCTTTGATGAACCAGTTGTGGGCCACTGGTTGGAACGGAAAATAGCCCAAACTGCATATGGGTCCACTGGGAAGGAACAATCCGACTACCGACCGGCCCACAGGCAGACACGCCACCGTTTGAGCTAGATCCTGCTCCTGATGTGATGTCACACTAAAATTGTTAACGCACTCTTTTATGCGCACAGACACTCATTACGCATGATGCGTATGCACACATTCGTGCACATGGAGACATAGCTTTACTTTGCCAATCAAAATATCATATATCAATCAGACTGTGCCGGACATTAAAGAAAATGTTCTGTTATATAATTTAATATGCACATTTTAAACAAAATATATAATTTACATGTATGTTTCATAGTGTATGACTTGGTTTTTATTATTTAATTTAGGCCAATATATGGAAGCTGCTGAAGTTGATTTGACTTAGAAAAGTTAATTTTTACTACAGTAAAACACGAATGGACAGAATTAGCAATAGTCTTTATTTTGTGATTGTCAAATCTTCCAAAATTACAAATTCGTTCCAATGTCCAGTCTTGCATACATAGAGTACTGTATATGCAAATATTTTTGCAGCTAAATAAATTCGGGTACGATCTTTCATTTTACATTTTTGCAAGAAATAATTTTCGCGACCGCATCCCCCAATAATTAAAAGTACAAGATTGGCCAAACTCTTTTCCGTTACTGTTTCTTTTATATATTTAGACAACCTGAGCATACAATCCATCTATCCATGTGTTAGATATATTTCCGATAAGACATGTTATCGATTGAACACATATTCATGGTGCAAAGACAAACAGTCTTTGTTGATAGTACCCACATGATTCCGTTCAGATTAACTAAGAATATAATTCACAATTATTGTTGAATAATCACATATATTTGTAAAAACAAACAAAACTGAAATCCACATTAGTACAAAATGTCGCTTATCACGTGACTTGGCCAAGTAACTTTGTGCTAAATATACAGTACGGTGTTCACAGCCAAACCAGAAATAAGTTCACACGTAATTGAATTCGCAGCACTATCAGCATGTTTGCGGTACATTTTATTTGCAAATAGTTTTTTGCCTATACGGTATAGTAAACAATGTCCCATAAAATACAATTATGAGTGCACTCGTGAAAGTAATGTATAGTGACAGAGGAAGATTACATACCTTTAGGCTACACTTCCCCAACAATGTTCAGTAAAATTCTAGCATGTTATTTTTAATTATTTAATATGAAATGTAAAAGTTCTCAATTTCAGAGTCAAACTAAATAAACAATTTAACACTTTATTATGGTTCTGAATACCCATGGTTGGTGGTTAGTTTGTTGTATTATTTTCATGCTTATATCCAATTAAGGTTCAAGCACGCTGTCCTGGGCACACAACTCAGGTTCCTGTGCTGTCTGTCCAGGACAGAGGTTAGTGTTAGTAGGAGACACAAAACCCACTGCTTTTCGGTAAACAGTAAGGGATCTTTTATGTGCACTATCCCACAGACAGAATAGCACATACCATGACTTTTGTTAAACCAATTGTGGAGTACTGGTCAGTGTAAGTGGTATACACCTACCCTCTGTGTCTTGCGGAGCACTCACTCTGGGTTGGAGCCGATACTGAGATTAAAAATCACATGCCTCGACTAAGATTTGACCTTAGTACCTACCAGCCTCGAGTCCGATAGCTTAACTACTGCACCTGGTTATTTCTGTGCTTATGGTTTATCCATTTAAGGTTCAAGCATGATTTCCTTGACACAACTCGGGTTCCTGCGCTGTCTGTTCAGAACAGACTTTACTTTTAGTAGGAGAGATGAAACCCGTTGCCACACTTATATGGTTACTTTGATAAGCAGAAAGGGATATTTTATAATGCACTAATGCACAGACAGGATAGTATAGAGCACAGCCTTTGATAAACTAGTTGTGGGACACTGGTCGGTGCAAGTGGTGTACATGTACATCTAACCACTAAACCTTGCAGGTACTCACTCTGGATTAGAAATAGTACTGGGATTAAAAAATGCCATGCCTCAACTGAGATTTGATCCCAGTGCATACAAGCTGAGAGTTCAATATTTTAATCATTGTAACACAAGGACTGGGTCAGAAAGGTATTGATCCAGCAACCTATCACACTTCAACATGGATTCTACATCCACTCCTCTTTGAAGAGTCGTTGCATTATATAAAAGAATGCACAGCAATCAAATGTCAACATCTTTCCCCCAAATTTAACACTTTAAAAATTAACATTTCAGGGGTCAAAATTTGTTTGGGGGTACATGTATGTAAATTATTAGGTTGCCTAGGCTTTGGAGAGGTGACTGAACATATCAATGGCAGATGTAAATATTTTCTTTGTGAGGCAGGACAGGAAATGCTGTGGTGCTATTGTGAAAGTTCACCCTTAAATTGATTAGTCCTTAAGTTTTTTTTATTCATATAATAGGCCAAACTGGAAAATTTCTCTTTCTTTAGTTTTCATATTATTGGGCAACATGTAAAATTGACCTTCATTTAGGACCAAATACTTCACTTTGAAATTTTGAACCATGCCCCCCCTCCAACAAGTACAGGCATGCCTCCCCCAGACTCAACATCTTAAGGGAAGGGTGCTAGGCCCAGGGGAGGGGAAGTTGGATGAAGAGAGAATATGGACCAAATAGCTAGCAGATACTTTATAAACTAGTTTTTGTAAGTACTTCATGTTAAACCAATGGGAATGTCTGGAACTGGTCAAGTTGCTACGTAGCGCTCTCGAAGGTAAGCCAATTCTGAATGTAAGGCTATGTGACAGAACTCAATCAGGTAAAGTCAGAAAGGTTTAACAAGAACAAACACAAAGTGGTGACAGTGTAAAAACACACAAGACAATCGATACTGTCAGAAGCTGATATGACAACAGAGAGTGTTTTCTCAGCCTTCAACGAGAAGCAGGACAGCTTATCACAAAATCCAGACATTAGACTGCCCAATAATCAATATATGCACACAAAAACACAAATTAAAAATCTAATTCCAGACCCCTCATCCTATTTAGAAAAAGGAGTAGGATTTAATCTTTTTATTCAGTACCTTAATTTTTTTTATTGTTTCTAAAATATGAAATGTTGAAAAAAAAAAAAAGTAGTATTTATACCAACTTTACATAATTTATTTCAGTTTATTCCTGAATAAAGATACACACGTGCCTATGTGTGAATATATATTTATACATGCATATCATTATATAAAAGATTCCTTGCTGCTTATTGGAAACTATGCAGCAAAAGCAGGTTTTCTCTAAAGACCATGAGTCACAGAAAAGCATATGTCAGACACCTAATAGCTGCAGAATAATTAAAAAAAGGCGCTAGGGTGTCGTTAAACAAACAATCCTTTCTTTTTTTGTCAGGTGTTATTTTAAAGTTTCACAAAAAATTCAGACCATGAATCTTTGGAAAGAAGTGTTTGCTTACAAATTGGAAATAAATCAGTTTAGCTGAACAGATTCAACATTTCAACACACCCCTAAAATTCATTCTCAGTTATCAAAATGTCCAATTAGGTTAAGTCTAAGAGTGCAATGAACAAGTGCATATAATCAGTATGTCACCTCCTCCTTCAAACTCATTAATAACTAATGTCCAATGTACATAAGCAATAATGACTATTAACATATTCTATACTCTTCAAAAAAAGCAGGGGAACCTGAAACATTAATGTTAATATCAAAAGTAAAGTTTGTTTTATTTAACGACACCTCTAGAGCACATTGATTTTTAATCTTATCAGCGGCTATTGGACATCAATCAT
>JAULBS010122895.1:0-14015 GCA_032355785.1 Symmetromphalus regularis | reverse complement strand
GAATAAGCCGTCCTTTATGTAAAACAGGTTTCATACACTATGTTAATATGTTTGACTGCCTTAGTTCTGAATAAGCCATCCTTTATGTAAAACTGGTTTCATACACTATGTTAGTATGTTTGACTGCCTCAGTTCTGAATAAGCCGTCCTTTATGTAAAACAGGTTTCATACACTATGTTAATATGTTTGACTGCCTTAGTTCTGAATAAGCCGTCCTTTATTAAAGATGTTCTCTAAAACAGGTTTCATACACTATGTTAGTATGTTTGACTACCTCAGTTCTGAATAAGCCGTCCTTTATGAAAAGATGCCCTCTAAAACAGGTTTCATACACTATGTTAATATGTTTGACTGCCTTAGTTCTGAATAAGCTGTCCTTTATATAAAGATGTTCTTTAAAACAGGTTTCATACACTATGTTAGTATGTTTGACTGCCTCAGTTCTGAATAAGCCATCCTTTATGTAAAACAGGTTTCATACACTATGTTAATATGTTTGACTGCCTTAGTTCTGAATAAGCTGTCCTTTATTAAAGATGTTCTCTAAAACAGGTTTCATACACTATGTTAGTATGTTTGACTGCCTCAGTTCTGAATAAGCCGTCCTTTATCTAAAACAGGTTTCATACACTATGTTAATATGTTTGACTGCCTCAGTTCTGAATAAGCCGTCCTTTATCTAAAACAGGTTTCATACACTATGTTAGTATGTTTGACTACCTCAGTTCTGAATAAGCAGTCCTTTATGTAAAACAGGTTTCATACACTATGTTATTATGTTTGACTGCCTTAGTTCTGAATAAGCTGTCCTTTATGTAAAGATGTCCTCTAAAACAGGTTTCTTGTACTGTATGTTTTTAATTGCCTTTATTCTGTATAAGCTGTCCTTTGTGAAGAGATGTCCTCTGAAACAGGTTTTACGCACTGTATGTTATTTTTTTTACCTGTTCTTTATGCAAAAATGTCCTGTAAGGCAGATTTCATCCACTGTTTATACAGGGCCGGCATTGTGCATTTGAAAGTGTGGAGGGGGGGGTGTAGTAGGTGACTGAAGGGTAGCAGCATTCCTGCAGGAACCCCCTTATACTTCGTAAACTTTCCGGATTTCGGCCATTTTATTTTGTCACCGAGTCTGAAAATATATATATTTTTTTTATTAGTGCCTGTTATTGTGCCGCAGGTATTCTCTTCTGTGTGTATTTTATAATAATGTGTCCTTTAAGATAACTTTCTTTCACTGTATAGTAGCCTACGTTTTAAACAACACCTATAATTTTTTTTAGAGCTGTCCTTAAAGGCGTTATTTAAGACAGGTTTCATGCTCTATACCAGGCACTGTGGAACAGATGAGGATGCGGAGCTCCAGGCTCCATCCCCAATAATTCTGAATCAAGCATAACCTCGTACCCTCTTAAAACTTGCTTCCACCGTGCCTGTGTAAGCCTACAAGTGTGACGAACATTCCTTATAGGTTGTCCTTTATGCAGAGATGCCCTAAAAGTCGAGTTTCACTGTACATTATTCTGGTTTGTTATTCTGCCACCTACATGTATTCTATTAAAAAATAAATATATATACATTTTAATAATTATGATATCTATCGCACTACAATACAATGTAAGAACTTAAATTACTTCCTGTTATAAAACCTTTATTTTTTTATTTATTTTTTTAAATACTTTTTTTCCTTTTCTTGTTTTCTTTTTGTGTTGTCAAATAATTTACTAAATAGCCTTTATCTGGAATGCCTTGAGAAAACAAATCCTCTTCAAACTTTCTACTGCTGTTATATCGCCAACGGGTCTTGAACGCACGCGGAAATGTCATGTCTAAAAATAGATGTTATTCTTCCATAAAAAAAAATAAAAAAATATTTAGCAATTTGTGGGTGTATTTTTTTTTAAATCAGAAATAGTGTATAATGAAGAGTAGTACGATACTAAATAGGAGATTGACACTGCAGTTGAAATAGCAGAATTATTGAAGTGTAGGTTGGGATGGGACATGACTACCAGCTGAATATTGTATTTAATATAATATTCTATACCTCATGACATTTCGGTTATAGATATGGTATATATTGATGTCAATTTGTATGCTGAAAGGAGATGTGTAGGAAGCGACAATAATAGTCCTTCCTATAAAATAAAATGCCTCTGGATCTAATTATTTAATAATGATGAGACAAAAATATTTTAACTATTTACAAATTCCATTGGTTGATGTGAGTTGTACTAATAACATACCTGTCAAGTATAACGTAATAGCCGTGAGATGAACCAATTTGAAGTGAATGTGACGCTCTTGGGGCATCACTTTAAAACAGCACGTAGTCAGTTTTATCCTTCCTGATAATATGAGATACAGAATGAGTTAGTCTATTTGTGTGGTGCTGCAGGTAAAGGTTTTAAAACAAGGTATGTATTTTATGCGTTTCTGCATGCAAGAATTATTTTTTAAATGGTTTTAAAAGGTTCTCGATAAGCCTAATTTGTTGACATTTTTTTTTGGTTTTTGAGAGATGGGGGTGGGTGGTGGTGGGGGGGTGTTGTAACAGGATGTGAGAAGACGGAGATGGTGAGAATTGCTTCTTCAAATGTAAGGGGAGGACAGTCTTGCGATCATAATAGGCTAGCATATGCGGTCACTGGTACCAAACGTTCTCAATGAGTTTAATATGAAGCGTAAAAACTAGTCTAGCTAGCAATTTCGTTCTGAAAGCAAAAAATGGTGGTCGTGGGTGTTGCAGAATCACTCATGTTATTTGTTTGATGGCGCAAGCAAAGGCTTTAGGTCAAGCTGCGAGTTATTTTTGTTTTTTTCATGCAAGTATTAAAATAGTACTGTTTTCAGAGATTGACAGAACCAGAAATAAATCTTGAAAGAGCTGTCCTCGCCCTTTCATGAATATTTCAAATACCTCCATTTAAAAATAAATCTCCCTTCACCTCAACACTAACCAATTGTTCCCCTCCCCCCATCCCCGTTCAAATAAAATTAAAATCCCATATCTTTGCTACACTAGTGTTTAATGAGTGAGTAGGTAGAGTGATCAAAGTTGAGGTTGTAGGGCAAAGTGTGTGGACTGATTCGAATGAAGGTTCCAGGGATGGGTGGGAGTAATGGGTGGATGAAGGCGGTGCTTAATTTGTGTGCTCACTTTAATTTTATGAGAGCAAACATGAAAGGGTTTTTCTACATTCATCATGAGAAACACTGGTAATACGACTTTGATGTTGCACTATAGTATAGTCATCACAATTAAAACCCTATCTCTGTGAGATATTTTTGAATCTCGTTCACGTCACCCTAACCTGCTAACCTTTTTGATATATTTAGACATATGTTTATTTGAGGACTGCATGGAGTGTTACGAACTAAAACTTCTATTTTATACATGCACCTTAGTCAGAAAAGCTAACTTCAAAAAGACGTTTCTCAAGACTTCCCTATTTGCTCTGTAGGTTGCCTTATGTTAACATTGTTCATTAAAACCTACAAGAAGTAGGCAACCGACTGAGGAAGTAGTGAGAGTCAAAACATGATTCAAGGTGCTCGCAAACGGAAAATAAAGTGGCACCTTTTATTTAATATTGTTTCAAGAAAGTAGTGACATATATAGATGCATTAGACATTGGTTGCGAACGCTTGGGGTGGGGGTGGAATTCAAACACTATATTCACATATATTTTTCAAAACAAGAAAAAAAAACCCGAAAAAAACAACGCCGGTACTAGCACTGCACTATACTTTTCAACAGACAAGACAGCACAAACCACAACCTTTATTAACCGCTGATTGAAAGTACACTCATGTCCAGGGGTGTTGGAAACGGTGGGGTGGGGTGAGGAGGGAGGGGCTTTCAGCCCCCAATAATTCCCATAAATATATTCCTTATTCATCGTTGAATTGTTCACCTTCAAATTCTGATGTACAGAAATGGGAAAAGACTCCCCCCCCCCCCAATATGAATTTCGTTCCAACGGCCCTGCATGTCCATTAGCCTTGAGACGTATTCATGCTCAATGGTGTCCGCAGTATTCAGGAAAAGGTTGGAGGGAATCAGTAGAACTATATTCACTTATAAGAAGGGGTGGTACCAAAGACTGCAGGATACACTTACTTCGAAAATGTCTTTGAATATTTTTTATATATTTTTAACCAATGCATGGCCCCCAATAGCCGATGTTTATTTTTGTGCTGGGGGGTCGTTAAACAATCACTCATTCAGTCTGTATATATATTCAAGACGATGACATGACATGTGATTTTGGATGGTGGGCTAAATAATCGGATGGCGGATATTACTATCACTGTCAACAGATGGTGGGCGTATTCAAAATAAGTCTTAAGAGATGGCATGTCCACCATTGCAAGGTTGAAGCCAATACTGAAATTTTATATAGCCAATGCTTCAACTGAGATTCGATCCAAATACACAATAGCTTCGAGTCCTAACCAAAACACAACAGGGCCTGTAAAGTTATGTCTTACACTGTAACTTTTATTCTATACAGAGAGGTCTTTATGAAGAACTCGAAGTCGCTGCTTCAGAACCAAAAGGGTATAAGTCTGGATTTGCAACTTACTGATATCACTGAAATTTGTATAAAGCCCATGCTTCAAAGTAAAGTTTGTTTTATTTAACGACGCCTCTAGAGCACATTGATTTTTATCTTAACGTCGGCTTTTGGACGTCAATCATATGGTCATTCTGACATATGTATTAAGAGGAACCCGCTGTCGCCACATAGGCTACTCTTTCCGATAAGCAGCAAGGGGTCTTTTATGTGTCCCACAGACAGGACAGCACATACCACGGCCTTTGATGAACCAGTTGTGGACCACTGGTTAGAACGGAAAATAGCCCAAACTGCAGATGGGTGCACGTAGAAGCATCGATCCGGCGTTCGACCGACCGGTTCACAGGCGGACTCCTGCTTCAGCTAAGATTCTATCCCAATACAATATAACCTCGAGTCCGATGGTCTAACCAAAACGGTACTGAGCCTGTAAAGTTATGTTTTGCATTGTAACCTATTCTATACAGATAGGTCTTTATTCAGAAGTCTATTTTCCGTTCCAACCAGTGGTCCAAAACTGGTTAATCAAAGGTCGTGGTATGTGCGGTCCTGTCTGTGGGACGGTGCATATAAAAGACCACTTACTACTTTGTGGAAAGAGTAACCTATGTGGTGGCAGCGCGATTCCTCTAAATAAATATGTCAGAATAACCATAATTATTATGATTGACGTCCAATTGCTGATGATAAGATAAAAATCAATGTGCTCTAGGGGCGTCGTTAAATAAAAGAAAAATTAATTTTTATTTAGAAGTAGAAGTCGCTGCTTCAGAACCAAAAGGGTGTAAGTCTTGAGTTTGGCACTTACTGGTATCATTGAATACCCCTAGGTGAGCTGCATCTGGTGCACACTGGGCATGTATGTTTCTGAAGCTATCCCACATTTATCTTGAAATCAAAACATATTCCACATAACACTTGTGTCTAGGTGAGAAACAGTTTTTGGCCTTTTTCTCCATTAACTGCTACTCCATCTTACACTCTTTTAATTCTGAAGCAACGAAGTGTCATTTAATATAGGTTTCACTGTATATTAGTCTATATTAAAAGTCATCAGAAGTTACTAATGTCAATAAATCGGTGAGAAGTAACGGCCCTGTGGGAGTAAATGAAAATTAATTTTGTGTTAATGTCGGAGGAAATTTCCAGTCATATTGCAGTATTGCACAATTCTCATCAGCTAAGAAATGTCACCGGCGAACTTTAATCGTTGCACCCACACACTGCACGGCTAGGCTAAATTGTGAAAATCACCTTGGCATTTATTCGTTTCTTCTTCTAGAGATTGAAACAGATCATCGCTTTGTGGACGACATGGTTCTGTCGTAATGAACAGTATTGATTTTTATATCCCCTTCAGTTGTGGGAGTATGTTGGCTGCTGTGCACTTTAACATTTGTTGCAACAGACCAGTTTGTGTGGTTCAATATTCTGTCAGTTAACACATACAGTGTCACGTATTTCACTGGTATGTACAGATAAGTATACGGTGTTTTATCGTATTTTCGTGATTATATCCTGTTAAGATTAAACTACGCTATCCTGTATATGTAATTTAGCTCTCTGCGATGCCCACACAATAAAATTTAGATTAATTAAATCAGTTTGAGAGAGTAATTATGATCTACAAAAGAAACCTGCTAAAAGGCGTGCAGAAAGGGGGAGTGGACAGTATGGGCGACGGCCCCGGGCTTCCATTTAAGGGGGCATCCAATCAGAGTGAAATCAAAATTAGGCCCTATAGTTGAGTCTTGGGGGCATACAATCAAAGAGTTGGCCCCGGGCATCACCAAACCTCTCGTGCCACTGAACCTGCTTCCACCATATAGGTGGCTTATTCCAAATGGCAGCAAGAGCTCATTATCTCAGGGCCCGCAGACTGCATTAGAAAGTGGTGGGTAGGGGAGCACTGAAAAATAGGTGACTGAAGGGCAGCATCTTTCCTACAAGAACCCCCTCATACTTCGAAAACTCTGGATTTCAGCCACTTTATTTTGTCACCGAGCTTGAAAATACGTTTTATTCAGCAACATTTTTCTTTAATTTTTTTTTTTTAATTAGTTACCTAAAAAGTGAGGGGGCGGAAGGCCCTCACCGGCCCCCCGCAACTCCGCGGTGCCTTTTTATGTATTTTCAGACAGACATGATCGCACAAAGCACGGCCGTTCTACTTCCAGTTATGGTCCACTACACGCGTTATGAACATAAACTAATAGAAGATTATAATATCCAATAATTTAACATCTTTTAGGAACATGGGCGACAATCGCTTCCTGGAAGTGGGGGTGGACGAAGCCGGTGGGTTTCCTGGAAGTGGGAAGACTGAGCCGAGGAGAGGAGTGGAGGTATGCTCTACTAAAAAAATGTGCAAATCCAAGGTTATTGAAATAACTTTTCCAGCTAAAACCTTCAAACTATAATAGACGCCCTGTTAGTCAGGGAGTAAGTTTCGTGAAAAAAACGTCCCGTGGGAATTTCGTGATGAAGTAACGTTTGTTTTATTTAACCACGTCTCTAGGGCACATAGATTTGTTTTCTTATCATCCGGTATTGGACGTCAATCATATGGTCATTCTGACATATATTGTTATTGAGGAATCCCTCTACAGCTACAAAGGCTACTCTTTCCGATATCCAGCAAGGAGCCTTTTATATGCACTTACACACAGACAGGATAGCAGATACCACGGCTTTTGAGGAACCAGTTGTGGACCACTGGTTGGAACAGAAAATGGCGCAAATTGCAAATGGGTCCACTGAGAAGAATCGATCAGACTATTTAAATAGCATGGGCATATCATATCTTACAAAAAAAAAAAAAACTGTGATGGCACTCTGAGAAATTGCTCTGTCTGAATATAATTCATATCTTACAAAAAAAACCAACTGTGATGGCACTCTGAGAAATTGCTCTGTCTGAATATAATTCATATCTTACAAAAAACCCCAACTTTGATGGCACTCTGAGAAATTGCTCTGTCTGAATATAATTTCAAATTTCACTTTTCTTTACAGCACTGAAAATGAACTAATAAAATATTATAATGCAATTAATTTTATCATGTCTTTTCATGAAGACACAACAGATGGTACTTTTTTACTTATGATGTATGAAGGCTTTTTAATTTTGCATTTTGTTTGATGGCAGCAGTGGGATACATTCAAAAGAAACAATGAACGTCTGACAAGTTTTCAAAGTAATGACATTTTAAGGAATATAGATTTTGTGAGCAGATGGTGGATATTTTGAGAACAGATTATGAAAGTTATGAAAATATATATATTTATACCTCGCAGACGGGTTCCAGGAATTAAATAATTTGTAACACACAGATGTCAAGCAGAACTAGGATAAACGTCTGCTACTACGTATAGTGAATGCATTTTGATCAAACAAATATACTGAGCGGGTATGATCGGCAAATTATTAGTCTGATAGCTACTATCTCAAAATAATATTAATTCATGACTAGAAAAAAATACCTACTGGCCCGGGGGGACTAGCGTCAGTATGGATTTACTCGCCCCCAGCTATTTTGACTCGCCTCGGGCGAGGGGGCGAGCGTTAATTTCTATGAAACATTAGTTGGTAATTCATTATATACTGAAAATGACAGTTACGAAAAAGTCAGGTTTATTTATTGTGCTTTGGTGATTCCTCAGAGATAAGGCCAGGAATCTGAGGACAGTGGCTTTTATTATCAAAACTCAATGACATTAAACTTGCTCCCTAATGATTGAAATAAATCGCTAGATAATAGCAAAATGCATCATACAATGCATTTAAACTCTCAAAAATAGATCGATTACCACCACCCCTGCCTCGCCCCATATGTAGTTTGAAATAACTAAAAAAAACGTTATATGATACCATTAAATGTAATTTATTTGGGATCTTTTCTGGATGCTTATATATTCTTAATAACCCATCCGATTAATGTCACCAAACAAAATACAAAATGAAAAATCTTTATGCATGTGTAGGCAAGCTATTGCCTTTTGTTTTCAAATGAAAGTCATGATAAAAATATTTTATATTATATATTTTTATTAGTTCGTATTCAATTGTATATTGTCGTTAAAAAAAAAATCATTATGTACATTGCTTACTTTTAAATGGTACATCTTAGGTGTACATACATATCAGAAATAGATTTATCAACTCCAAAAACCTATAATTAAATGTATTACACAATTTATTTAGATAAAATCAAGTTTTAAACTGATATTAGGTTTGCCCTATTAAATATTCAAAATAGCGACTATGTCGGCCATCAGAGCAATTTCTAAGTCACAACAAACTTTATATAGGCATACCTAAGATAATTGACTAGGTGGTTTGCTTTCATCACCAAATTCCCAATTTGTTCATAACACTTTCATGATGGTTTGATCTATGAATCCAGGTTGGGTTGTTAACGACAAATCGTCCCTGAAAGGCTCAAACTAAAGTCTAGACTTAACATCATGCTGAACCTTAGTGGTCCACTGGTAGGACATCGGACTCTCAAGCTGAAGACAATGGTTCAAAACCCGTAGGAGGATGGCTGACACCGATTACAGGTCGACATTACCAAATGTTTTACACCCTATACAGTAGCTGATTCAGAAAATTCATTGGGGGTAGGGGGTTAAAAATTCCTCGGATTCTTTAACCTTAAGAAAATAAAAATAATTTTAAAAATGAAAAAAAAAAAAAATTATAATAGTAATTTTTTTAATATCGTAACATTCAGGGGATCCGGACACCTGGCCTTCCCCGTAGATCCGCCACTGTACTAGCCAATTTATATAATATATGTATATAATTCATGCTGGTTGTATGATGTTGTCAGGATAATAAAGATGTTGGCCTTCAGTGCCGACTATACTGACTGATTTCATATGTGTGAGTTTCACAACGCTGGGTTATATCGAAAGTGTTAGGGTTAACACTTGTTTATAGAACATGCTGAAATATCTGAGAACAAATCACGCAGACAGCAAACTTACGTTCAGGATAGGCTTGTCTTCGCGGGCGCTTCCTAGCAATTACACTGGTACCAAATGTTCCCATTGGGTTTAACATGAAGCGCAAAAACTAGTCTAATGAGCGATTGCTAGCTATTACGTCCTGAACGCAAGATAGGTTTATGCAAGCCACACATAGAGATGTAGCCTTGTGCTAACCTTCGATTATTGAAACCCGAAGATGTGAAACACGAAATGCACACGACCGTCTATTTAACCTCTGTTTAAGCAGTAGGTTCCAATAACGCAACTATAACCCAGACATACAAACTTGACCTTAATCGTTTTATAAACAGCAGACCGAGAGCCACATATTAAAAAATAATGCATTACAGAATAGTGGAGGTGGATCGATATTAGATATCAGATAATTTCTCAACCTCCCTTTCCGCTCCAGTTGACAGGCTGATGTCGAAATATGCAGCTGCAGAACCTGCTCAAAAACAAACAAAAATAAATATATAATAATAATAATAATAGTAATGATGATGATGATGATGATGATGATGAGGTTGATGATGATGATGATAATAAATAAATAGATACAGAAATAAATAAATAAAAGATTTTAAAAAATACATTTCTAAAATTGAAATACACACAAATAAATAAATAGATAAACAAAGAACAAAAACATACAAAGAAATAAATAAACAAACAAAGAAATAAACATACAAAGAAATAAATAAACAAACAAAGAAATATTTAAAAATGAAATATCTATATATATATCTATATATATATCATATTATATAAAAATAATTTTTATTTATTTCATTTTTTTAAACAGAAACTAACAGTCTCGTTAAGAGCTGGATCCCATCCATAGTCCTGTCGAGGTTTACCCAAATATGTACATAGACTCGAGTTCTCTAAACAGCAAATAGACGTTAATAGTCTAATGTTCAAGAACCTCACTGTATGCACCCCAATCTAAACAAATACATAATTTCTCTAAATAAGAAACAGAAAATAATAGCTATGTTCATTCGTCTCAATCTGCCTGGTGCCTGCCTGTCTGCTAAAGTTGTATTCTAGTGTCTAAGGACCCCACCATGGACTTACATCCACCCCTGTGTATACACATACATGATGAATATAATTTTAGTATTGTTTGGTTGTACTTATTTTCGTACTTATATTCAGTTAAGATTCAAGCAGGCTTTCCTGGACAGAGGTTAGTATTAGTAAGAGAAATGAAACCCACAGCCGCCACACTAATGTTAAACAGTAAGATATATTTTATATGCACTATCCCAGACAGGACAGCACGTACAACAGCTTTTGATAAACAAATTGTGGACCGCAGGTCGGTGCAAGTAGCATACACCTACCCATTCAGTTTCACGGAGCACTTACGGTATCGAGATTAAAAATCCCATGCTTCGATTGAGATTTGATCACAGAACCCTCCTACCGCCGCCGGTCTGTACATAGACATGATTCCCTATAACACCAAAGAAGCTCATGGTCTAGTGTTAACAGTAGCGGATCCAGAGGGGACTGGACTCCCTTTTTCGGGAATTTTTTTTTTTACCTTTATTTTCCGAATGGAAGGACGTGAAAATTCACCATTTTTCCCACAGTCCTATTCAAACATCAAATTTGGACCCCGTCCTTTCAGAAATCCTGCATCCTTGCCTGGTTAATGACCCCGCCGCACTATACATGCTGACATAAAAAAAAAAAAAGTTTTGAAACATGATATTTAGAAGACCTGAAATATTTTAATTTGGCTACTTGGTTGGTTTGTCCTACGTAAAACGTTCGTCTGTTCTGAAATGTTGTCTTTATTATGGATTAGTGAAACCTTTAATGACATGGATGTATCTAAAGTTTCAACTAAACTGCTTGAGGGACAGCTATGATGTTTTAATTAGTTTTGTTTTTCGGTCATTGCATTAATGACGCGTAAAAACAAGCAATTAATAGACCTATCAAACTGGAACTCCATCCCCCACAACTGTGAAATGGATAGGTATATTGAATTAATTAACCAGAGCTTTTGTGTCGACAAATGGACAGGAATGATTAATTTTCTTGTAAAATGTCTTTATTGTTTTAGCCAAAGTGCGAATACACCCTTGGTTGAGACATTTATGTCTATTAGCCAAAGTACGAGTAGACTTTTGGTTCAGAAACTTATCTAATAGCCAAAGTGTGAGTAGACTCTTGGTTCAGAAACTTGTCTGTTAGCCAAAGTACGAGTAGACTCTTGATTCAGACACTCCTATCTAATAGCCAAAGTGAGAGTAGACTCTTGGTTCAGAAACTTGTCTATTAGCCAAAGTGAGAGTAGACTCTTGGTTCAGAAACTTGTCTATTAGCCAAAGTGAGAGTAGACTCTTGGTTCAGAGACTTGTCTATTAGCCAAAGTACGAGTAGACTCTTGGTTCAGACACTCCTATCTAATAGCCAAAGTGAGAGTAGACTCTTGGTTCAGAAACTTATCTAATAGCCAAAGTGAGAGTAGACTCTTGGTTCAGAAACTTGTCTATTAGCCAAAGTGAAAGTAGACTCTTGGTTCAGAAACTTGTCTATTAGCCAAAGTGTGAGTAGACTCTTGGTTCAGAAACTTGTCTATTAGCCAAAGTACGAGTAGACTTTTGACTCAAACACTCCTGTCTACTAGTCAAAGTACCGGTAGACTCTTACGATTCTCATTTTTAAAATTTTAACCTGCAATTATCATTGGTTTTTAACCTGGTCGATGAAGAAATTTAAATGAAAACGGACCAAAATGGAATTTTATTTTTTATTCCATTTCTTACAAAATCCACATCGACAGATCTATAATTGAGGAGGGTATTGGCATGTAAAGGTTTAATGACGCTTGGTGATGCCCAGGGCCAACTTCTTGATTTTATGCCCCCAAGACTCAAGTATAGGGCATAATTTTAATTTCACTATTTGATTGGATACCCCAGAAATTGGTGCCTTGAGTCATCACCCCCTTTCCCCCCTTTCTGCACACCACTGGGGGAAGGGGTTGCCTTATAATTGTATAGATCGATTTGAAATTTAAATTGTATGTTAGCTTATCTCTAGTATTATCAAGTAAATGCGGGGTTAATCTTTCGTTTGAAGAATGTCATTTCAAGTCCATCAAAGCAAACAAGCAAACGTGCTAGCATTGACCTATTTGCACAAAGATAAAAAGGAAGCTTGAACGAATATCTCAGAGGTCAGAAAGGTGTTTATCAATTTATCCATTGATCTTCCAAACATCAAAACTATGTCCATCATTACATTCACTGAAAATGTATTCATTAATCTAACAAAATAGACCTGGGCTTGGCTGGTCTTAATGAATGTGATGACCAGTGCATATCTGTGGATGCAGTTCCATTTTAGAAGACATCAGCAGCACAAAGGGAAGGAAAGGATTGGTTGTTTAATTTGTTTAATTCTTGCTTGAGGAAACTTTTGCTTCTAATCGGAAAGAGTAGCATATCGTCACCCTCATAAACTAAGTGTCTCAGTCATTTGTTGCAGTTTTGAGAAAAAAGGAATCCCCCACCCACCCACCCAAAAAAAAAAAGAAGAAAAAAAGGAACGAACTACTGCTGATATTACCCATCAATTACTATTTATTAGGACTTAAGCAGCTTATCATCAAGTGGGTCAGGAAGTGCACAATGACAGGTATTTTTACAGCTAATGGCAACCGTTATAAGAAGTGAGTTAAGCTGAACATCTCAAAATGGCCAAAAAAAACTACATAGGCACTTAAGTTATAAGGATAGCAATATGTAGTGGTTGGGTTATTCCTCTAAAGACCATGAGTCGCAAAACATCATATGTCATCATATACACTTAATATAATAGCCGATAAATAACGTGCTGGGGGTGTTGGTAAACAATATGATGGGGTATCGGTAAACAACTAATCCTTTCCTTATTTCTTATAAAAATATTTCATAACGTTAAGGGCTATTATCAATATTCGCCCTGCTTTTTGAAAAATTTGTAGGAAATATCAAGACAATGACAGATAAAGAAATATAGGTTAAAAAAGTCGTCAAAACATTGCATCATCCTTCTAATCACTCCTTATTTGATCACCGATATTAAAGCGTGTCGCAAAACAATATAATAATAATAATAATAATAAATAAATAAATATATAAATAAATAAATAATCAAAACTGTTCCATTTTTGAAAACTGACCTTTAGCCAATAAATAATTAAAAAATGATCATTGATCATGAGTGTTTTCACAAAACTTGCTAAGCCCAAGAGAGAGAGAGAGAGAGAGAGAGAGAGAGAGAGAGAGAGAGACGGAGAGCGAGAAGAGGGAGAGAGGGAAGAGTGAGAGAGGTAGAGGGAGGGAGGGAGGGAGGGAGGGAGAGGGAGAGAGAGAGAGAGAGAGAGAGAGAGAGAGAGAGAGAGAGAGAGAGAGAGAGAGAGAGAGAGAGAG
>JAULBS010122884.1:0-14016 GCA_032355785.1 Symmetromphalus regularis | reverse complement strand
CGTGGTATGTGCTATTCTGTCTGTGGGATAGTGCATATAAAAGATCCCTTGCTGTTTATAGAAAAGCATCGGGTTTCAAGTCTCCTACGAACAGTAACCTCTGTCCTGAACAGACAGCACAGGAATCTGAGTTGAGTGCCCAGGGCAGCATGCTTGAACCTTAATTGGAAATAAGCACAAAAATAAATACAACCACCAACCACCACCACATATTAAATTGATAGTTATAAAGCGGCATTTGCAAGAAAATACAAAATCTCCACTTTCCATAATTGTTTAGGCAGGTTCATTAGAGCCAATTCCATGTTGTGTATTACATGTCTCACAGGTTTTCTGACAACTTTCTGTTCTTATAACCTTGCACTGATTCTCTTGAGAGTAAAGGAGGAAACACTGGCTGAACTTAAACATTTTCTTACAGATTCAGATTTTATTATGTGTGTTTCATTTTTTGTGTAATGGATCTTGACCACATCAAAGTTTATGATCTTACAGTTACCATCCTTCAGGAAATAATGTAGTATAATGCCTTTTTAAAAACTTTTGTCTTAGTGTCATAGCAAAATTGTTTTACTTCAAATGCTAATTATTATTAAGAAACACCAGTCCATTCCATTACAGCTCACACATCGCTCAGAAATATATATATCATAGGTAGAATTTTAATTATTTTGTTCATGGCATAGCCACTTTGACCATGGGTTAGAGGTCATATTTTAAGGCACCAAGGCTTCTTCACAAAGCACCACACTTCGTCCAGTCAACATTTCTTAAAATTGGAGGTTACCAAAGTTGATATTAAATTCAGCTGAAAGTTGATTAGAACAACAAAGATATACTAACCAATATGGCAAAATAGTAATAATAAAAAAGTAAATAAATAAAATAATGACAAAAAAAAAAGGATTCAAGTTAGTTCAATTTTTTAAGTAGACTTGTTTTATAATGATGATAATTTGCGAATACTGAATTAACTAAAACACTATCATATTATAATTATGGATTTGGGACTACTTCTGATTTTCAGTATTTTAAATTCATATATAATGTCAGTTCAAAATGCATTTGCTATCTTTCCTGCAATATCTTAATTTTAATTATAATATAATTTTAATCTACATTTGTTTTTAAAATGAAAGTATTTACACATAAATTTATAATTTATGGTTACATGTATAGTAAATAAATAGTAATGTGCAACCACTGGCATGTAACTTATTACAGCATTAATGCCCAAATATTACTTTACCTTGTTTTTAATAAATTGCATGGACCAGTCTAAAACACAATGGTGGTTTGTACAAATTGTCATTAGAATTACCGCAGTGTGACTATGGCTCATCAGAAAGGACAGCTACATGTATAGCCATTTTGTGGTTGTGGATATCATGCTCTTTTACAGGAGCACAGATGGCTGTGGTGGCTATGGTAAAATTTGAATACATAATAGATGTACATGTAGTTTTTACAAATATTATGCAAAAAGATTTAAAGGGTTTTAAAAAGAAAAAAAATTCTCATGTTATGAAAAGAAGGCCAGTCTAATATGAAATGAAATCCATCTTCAGTGCATTCATCAGAACATAATTTTCTCAAAGTATCCATATCTGCCAACTTCAATAAACACTGTGTTATCAGATATTCTTATTTAATAATCAATTTGCTATAGAAAACTAGTGTCCTGGGATAAAACTTAATATTATGAGTAGGATTTATAAGTATTGATATAAAAATCCTTTTGATGATGAATCAATTACATGATTACATTCTTGCATGCACTGATTGCATGTAGATGTTTCTCTGTTCACCCGATGGCCATATTTTATTTACAGGTCACGGTGTCATAGTCAATACTCAGTGATACAACTGACAGCAGTTATATGTGTCTAACAATAACTATTCGAGAGGTAGTACGACTAAAAGATAAACAATTTTGAAAATGAAACAAAATGTCATGTTTGTACAAATTTTGGAGAGACATTGAATGTTAAATTTTTGTATTTACAAAATACGTTTTAAAGTGTTTTAGTGATTTTTCACACTTTTTGTTTGCCAGTCTTACTAGCATAGTGAAATTACAATAAAATGTTATGAAATGGAATACTTGAGAGAGTGAGTAAGTGAGTGAGTGAGTGAGTGAGTGAGAGTGTGTGTGTGTGTGTGTGTGCGTGTGCGTGTGCGTGCATTGAGCTGACATCAATCTTGACATTATTCCGTTACATGCAATGTCATTATGAGCTCCATTTGAATCACTGGTGATGTGGCCCCACCAACAGAGAGTTCAGCATGCAAAATTACAGAACATGATGATGTGCTTCTCTGAGGGTTGTATTTTTGTGTTTCACTACAGAGGTTGACTATGGCTATGTTTATGCATTTTTTTGCATTTTTGCATTACTGTTTACTCACATACTTGATTGTCTTTACAATGTCTTTGATCCTGTAAAAATAATTCGATAACATTATTTTTACCAATATCAAGTTACTTTTTTGAAGAGTATATGTGTAGGAAAATACATTTAAAAAGATACCATGCATGAAACAGTAGCCTTTGTTATTTTTTTCTTCTATTGACCATGTGTTTGAATAATTTTAGGTGTTTTTTAGTACCCGTTATTGAGCGATGTTGAACAACCTGATTTTGTTCAGTTTATTGCCTGAAACACACCTTTTTTGGACCTAATATCTTCCTGCAAACTACACTTAATTGTTCATTTCATTGATTAACAGCGCTGCATTCCAACAATAGATGATAGCACAGACTATGATCAATGAGGTGGGAAAAAAACATGCATTGGCAGGTGTATGTTTCCGATGAACAACCAAACTATACAACAGAAAAAGATGAAAATGACAATAGAAAATATTTGACCTTTTGTTGGTGATTTTTCTGTTTTATCACAAGAAGATTAATTTCTGGAACTCGTCAAAGCTTGCCATAAGGTCAGATTTTCTTTAGATTCTTGTCCGAAGTACCATCAGCAATTATTATATCAATAATTATTATGGTCAAGACAGTTGTTATTGTACAAGTTTTAGTCCACTTCATTAAAGGTGAATAATTGCTCATCTGAAAGTGGAAATGACAAGTATTTCTGCACTCACATTTTGTTATTTCATTATAACCAGTGAAATGTAAAAATGGACAAGACTACTAACCTCGTTTTGAAATTTCTCACCTGTAATGATTTTCCAGTGGATTACTCTCTTATTTCTAAATGGAGAGGACTAACCGCTGGGTTATTTCACATTATTGAATGTTGGGTTAATTCCGATTCCACATTAAGCAAATTATGGTATCAGTGAAACTTTAAAAAACAACAGTGACATCTAAACTACATGTATTATAGCTGTATTATAGCTGTTATTAAAAGAAATGATATTACCAATGTTGGAAAAATGAAAGAAATGTGCTAGTATTTTCTTTTAATTTTGATTTAGTTTATTTAAATGCATACTTCCATAGACTCTTGACCTAATTAATTTCCAAACAAAGAATTAATTTAAAATATAAACATTTGATTTGTACATAGAAATACTTCAGTCAACTATTTACATAACCATTGCATCTCGCTTATTATCAATATTTTAAAAATAATAAAGAATTATGCACATGGACAAATAAAACGAAAAAAAAAGAAAGAGATATAGTATAACAAAAGCATGTAAGTTTCATTCCTAATCAATATTTAGACCACAGAGCCCCCCGAATTCCATTGAACTATGCCTTTAATATTGTAGTCTGAATGGTGGGTTGATTGGAAACCAGTATTTGGTGGTGCTGGTTATTGCTACTGATTTGCATATCAATAATAGTCATCACAAATCAGTTATAACCATATGTACCTGTTATGACTGATTGATATTCATATATATATACCCCCACAGGTGCAGTTAAATAATTTATAATGATCTGGAAACATAGTTTTTTCCTGATGCACACATCAAACTTGCATGTATAAACATATAAACTCAAAGATTATCCAAACTTCGTCCAAATTTTTAAATTACACTCGAGTAGGCTTTAGTCAGCTGCGCTGTTTTGGAAAAAAGAAGTTAAAAGTAAAAAAAAATTTAATCACAAAATTTAATAAGCAATACAGTGTTCACTGTAGAATTAAGTTGTCAAATTCTCACACCACATTTCTTTGATATTCTCAAATACAAGAACTAGCAGCAATTTCTTTCCGTTTTCTTTCAAGTCAATTCTGCCTACAAAGATTTGTTTGTTTCAGCATCAATCTTTGTGATATCTGATTTCCATTCAACATTTTCTTTTGTATTTTCTTTGATTAGTAGCATGAATAGATTGAGAATAGTGTGGGTTTTTTTTTTAACACTGATTGATAAATTAACTGACTATTTAATTAATAGTTCTAGTAATCAAAATCTGAAAATATTACTGTCAAGAAAGCAAATGTTAAGAACTGTACAGTCTATGATCATATTAAAATACATGTATAGTGATGTCTATAACACACAGCCTTAACTGTTGACTTGTCAGCCATTATTGATGTTTTACCATGACTTCGACATGATGGTTAGGGAATAATAATTCTGCAGTGGAAAATATCTTAAACATGCGACATGTTTGATGGTTTTGGAGATGTAATCAATGATTTGAGAAATATGTTACTTCCCATAACTGACATTTCGATAGATGAAATTGTTGAATGTGATTTTCCTTGGCAGTTTTCAGATCTGAGCTACACCTGGTCGATTTAAACTTGATATTACTAAATTATGTTTCTGTGCCTAGGTCTGTTGTAATTGCATCATTTTGGCATTGCAGGTAATGAAATGTGTGGTTTTATCTAGAAACCGTCTGTCTGTTGTTTGTAACTGACACCAAATTGTTTATCAAATGTAATTACAAGGTTTGAGCATACGTGTGCACATTCTTAAACCTTTCTTTGTACACTGCATGATGTTTTTTGTTAGCTATTCTAGACTTTATATTTATGCTCCCTTTGACTTGATAACATTGACTTAAATGCATACTCCTACGGACCCTTGACCTAATTAATTTCCAAAACAAGAATTAATTTTAAATATAAACATTTGATTTGTACATAGAAATACTTCATTCAACTACCTACATAACCACCGCATCTTGCTTATTATCAATATTATAAAAATAATAATGAATTATGCTCATGGACAAATAAATCGAAAAAAATAACGTTTTTTTTCTGTTGAAGGTGTGACGTATATATTTCGAGTCACGTGATGAGTATTTCCCCTTTAGCCGTTGTTTTAAAACTTCTGAATATTTTTGTAGCTGCAAAAACATTCCGTACCCATTTATTTCGCCCATGAGGAGTTCCGACCTTGAAATTTTTTAATGCGAACAATAATCAATCGACTTGACATGAAATTCGCTTTACCATTGTTCAGTTAAAATGTCTTGCGTGATATGAAAACGAGATCTAGTATAACAAATGCATGTAAGTTTCATTCGTGATCAATATTTAGAGCATAAAGTCCCTTAAATTCTGTGGGACTATGCCTTTAATACTATTCTGCTAGTTTTGTATACACCCAAGTTAGTAACAAAATGATTTCTTAAAGGGACTAACCCTAGTTTGTGACGACTCGTTGGCAGGGCAGAACTGTAATTATTTTTGTCTGATACATACATGAAGTTAAAAGTACTACTATTTCTAATAATTATATGTCTGCTCATCCTAGTGTTTTGTAATACAATGTAGGTCTCAATCTGACCTTTGTTTTAAGGTATGTAAATTTGCTGTTAATATAAAATATATTGTGAGGTATTGTAAACAAAACATGTAACATTGGTAAAATCATCTTATTTATAAACAACAGACTTTAAGATAATTAGATACACATATATATTTCTGTTATTTTAGCCAATCTGTGCAAATAATTCCGTAAATGAAACATCACCATGGTTTCAGTATGGTATTTGTAAATGGCTATTGAATTTCTTGTGTAATTGTCTTTGATGCTAACAGAACAGACCAGTATAAAATAGTTATTGTAAGTACTATGCCAGTCTCTGCTCATTGATTAATTTAACACAGTTACATGACAAATTAATATTAGTTTGTAATATTTTCAATTAAATCATAAATGAATAAAAATGACTAATATTATAACAGTCAAAATGAATGAAATGAATGAAATGCATGAGGCATATAATTTAAATAATACATATACAGTATTATCTATAAATAATCAAAGATTTGTAAAACTTATTAATTTTTTTCCTCTTGTTTTAAGAGGATTTTTCCCTGTAAACCTAAATTAAACTTTTTATTTTGTTTTGTTTAATGACACCACTAGAACACATTGATTTATTAATCATCAGCTATTGCCAGTATTGGATGTAAAACATTTATTTATTTTTGCATATGGTCAAGTGGGACGCAGCCTCCAATGGGTTTTGAACCACTGCCATCAGCTTGAGAGTCCGACGTTCTACCACTGAACCACCAAGACACACCCCTAAAATAAAAAAATCTGAAAGTCTTTTTAATTTTTATACCCTCCTCCATCCAGCCATTTTGAAAAGCCAAGAAATACAACTGGAGTGACCTCATTAAAAAAACAACATAAAAACGTGATAAAGCGTCAAGTACATGATGCTGTACCTAGTATCATTGTTTATACAATGTAGGATGGTGTGTTTAATTATTTAAAATAAAGAACCAACAATGCTATTCTGTTGGGACCTGTGTGACTACTCTGGATCCAGTTTAATAAGAAGTTGCATTATAACAGTAACACTAAGCATACAGTCTTCACTATATAGAAATTTGTCTCAACAAAAACATACAAAATGATGAGGCAAGCAGTTTGCTTCTGCTAAAATAGAATACTTCAACATTTAAAAAAAAGGTTATTTGATATGAATAGACAAAAGTAAATGATAACTGATAAGAAAACTAAGCAAAGATGTGCATTTTGTATACCTAAAAAAAAAAAAAGTGTTGAATTTTTTACTTATGGGCATCCATTTTTTCATCATTTTCATGAGCATACTTTGAGAGAGAGTGGGTTAAAGAGACATGTACGATTTTCCTTTTCAGTTTGTACGATTTTAGGGGTGGGGAGGGATGGGGACCTGAAATATTTTACATTTTGTACGCTCATGAAAATGATGAAAAGAATGGATTACCCCTAAGCCATAGCTTTCTATTGGATATAAAAAATTGTGAAATTTTAACATGGTGAAGTGTGAGCTAGCCTCTGACAGGTTTTGAACCATGGTCTTCAGTATGAGAGTCTTATGTCTTATACAAAGTACTTGGTCACTGAAATTTTATTTAAGTGTTCATATATTTTTAAGCTAGAAAGTTTTATTATATTTTAGCAGTTATCTAGTTATCTATAATACTTTGTTGTAAACTGTTGTATATAAGAATATAATGCAGTATAGAATCTGTTAGCCAAACAAGCATTACTATTAGATATTAATCATGTTTAAAACACACGAGGCTCCTAATTCTGTTAGCCACATAATGCTATTCTTAATGATTTATTAATTACTTTGTACTTAAGGATTAGTCTTGCTCCAATTGCTAAAAGTTTGTAAAATTAATCAAATCTGTATTTACAGTATCTGTTCATATTATTCAGAGCAGAATTAGGAAAAGGTGTCACAGAATGTACCATTAATCAGCCAAAATGTGGCATGCACAAATAGACAGACAACTGGAAAATGGCAGTTGATAACTTACAGCTGTGTAATTTTGTGATGAACATTTATGTTTGGCAGTTATCATGGAAGTACTCTGGGAAGGTGTGTGTGTACACATGAATGTAAACTGTTTAATTGGAATACATATGGAATTTTTTGCTATGATTTACTTGAGTGCATGGAGTTCTGAGTCTAGCACTGCTGTTATAAACACACAGCTAAACTCTGATTGTGGATACATTAATTTGGTCTCAGAAGACAGGAAATGGAAAAAAAAATGTTTTGAACTTTTATGTAGCATTACCCAAAAAAAAGAAAAGCAGAAAATATTGGATTTTAGAATTATGTTTTTTGGAATCTGAATATCAGGAAGAAAAGATCCATCAATGAAAAAAACAAAGTATGTGTTTTTCTAATATCAGACTTTTAAAGGACCGCATTTGTAGCCGCTGCTTATTGATGTCAGTCATTCATTATGCAGATATCTTTTTAAGTTGAGATTGCAGTCCATGGATATCACATATGAAAAAAATAAGTTTATTATCTCATGTGACAAAGATATAGCATTGTTGATGGTGGGAGCCTGAATGAATGTTTTACAATTTGATGAGTTAAAAAAATGTAATTGGTCTTTTACCCTTTGGTAATATACTTTCACATATGAATGTAGCTCCAAATCCTCGTTAAATTATGTGTCATTTGCATAGAAGTCTCAGCGGTAGAACATCGGACTCTCAAGCTGATGACAGTGGTTCAAAATCCGTCAAGAGGCAGGCCCACACATGACTACGAGCAAAAATAAATAAATGCTTGATATCCAATAGCCGATGATTAATAAATCAATGTGCTCTAGTGGTGTCGTTAAACAAAATAAAATACATTTGCATAGTTTACGAATTCTGGCTGAATACAATGTCCTAAATATTTATAATTTTGTATTAATGTAGCCAACTCATATAAATGTATCCTTTCATATTAACGTTGAAACAGAAATATATGTTACATTTACTGCATTAAAATGGATAAACTTAGATGGATATTTAAAAAAACATGAAATACAACTGAATCATTTGCCCAACTAATGATGTCATTTTGTAGTCACATGACATAATGCTTTTGATCATAACATTAGCTAAATTATGTAAACGCCTTAAAAACATCCTGTGAAAATGCCTGTCAGATGTACTAGTGATGAACAGACTTATCTACCCTCCCATACATATCCAGTACTAATAGAATCTATCACCGTTGTGAGGTATAGACAAGACAATTCCAACCCAAGAGAGAAAACGTGCTTGTGAGGGCCAAGGTTTACTGAGGCCCTTACAGTTGGAATTGCCTTGTCTATACCTCACAAATGGTGATTGATTCTTTTTCTTGCCCACTTAATTATAAAAGCAAAACGTATAAAACTAAAAAAAAAATGTATTTCCCCCAACATGACGTTACGTTGTACTTTTCCTTGTCTTAGTGACGTCATTTGCACTTTTACAAATTATAATGACGTCACATTTAGTATAGGCATTTCATTATATATATATTTTAAAATTTATTCAATATTAATTAAAATAAATATATGCTATTATTACTTTACATTTTTAATTTAAATTTGTATTTCAATCTTTGAATATATTTACAGCCAATAAAATCCAGAACTATGTCTCCTAATAAGTAGTTCCATTATTAGTTCACTGGAAAGGTGTATGTAGAAATCATCTAGCCCACAGGTCAGACAGATTTATCTAGCCCTCGGGTCAGACAGATTTTTCTAGCACCATGTAAAAGCTGGATAACCCTGTCCAATGGGCAAGAAAAAGTAAGTTGTCAATAACATGGCTGCACACTGTCTTAAAAACTAAACTGAAAAATAATCTTTATTGTATGAGGTGACTAATAATAGAAACACCAGGGCAGGGCAAGATTTTGAAACGTGCCCCCGTCCATATTGGTTCGGGCATGACCACCCCCCCCACCCCACCCCCCTTCCCCGGGCCCAATGTTCTAAGACCAGGGCACCGGGTCCGGGGAGAAAACTATAGAAACACCATACCTAAACTGTATATGTAGATAATGTCATTAAATTTATATATGAAGGAATTTTGTCATATCATCTATCAAATTAACTACAAAATATAAAATTAATATAAAGCATTTTATACATGTATTTATAAAAGTATTTTAAATTTATATAATTTTAAATTTTGTGTATCTTGTACTGATTGTTTTAATTTAGAGGTTATACATGTATATGTATGTGAAACAAGTTCTAAGTCTTTATTTATTTTGTAAATAATATGCAATTGTTATAAATATGCAGTAGGATATAAAACAGCATTTTATATCTTAGTTTATTTTGAAATAAGAATCTCCTATTTTTTGGTCATATTTCCAGATTTTTTAAAATGTCTTTTTATGCTAGGGGTCAAGGTTGAAAGTTCTGGTGATTGATAGGTTAAATAATTGTTAAATAAATACAACTCAAAATACCTGTTCATCCATTTTGTTTGCATGTCAGCTGTTAATCGACTGTAGTTTGGTGTACATGCATGTTGAGTAGGTTATTATCAGGTGAGTGATTAAAACATTTATGAAGTGTCTTGTGCACAGACAAATGAAAGAGGTTATCATTACTGTTCTCATACTGATTTTAATTAATATCCGGAAATGCGGGCTTGTATAAATACTGCATTTCAATTGTCGTTTCAGTCTCCAGGTTATACCTAACTATATTCTTATAGACCACTGCCATTTTCAAGTTGTGTTAAAATACACTAAAAGATTAGAAATGCTGAATGATGTGTATAAGATATGATGTTTTTAACCTGAGCATATTATTAATGACATTGTTTGTATTAAAAAAGATTTAGGTAACTTTAATAATTCATTGGCTATATATATTGTTAACACTCCTAACAGTTTCTCTCTGATTTTGTATCATGCCTTCAAGTACATGTACATGAATATTTGTGAAATGTGAATGTCCCACCAGCTTAACTGATCAGCATTATTATGTGGCCTATGCCTAAATGAATACTTCTTTTGTGACATGCAAAGATTCTAACACCATTACTGCGAGAGGAATATAGTGCTACAAATGTGACCACACTTTGAATTTACAAGGCTTTTTCTAAGCATATTTGATGAGGATACACAAGTATGGAGTGGGCTCAGCCTTATTTGTTTTCTATTTTATTACAGGATGGGCAAATTGGATTTCAATGAAGGATAGCATCTGTCGACAGCCATCGTACTAAACTCTTGGATCCACAGATATTTGGCAAAGTAAATTGAATTTGCATCTGAATAAGTTGCTTATTCATTGTGAATTTGTCACCAGAGGTAAGTCTGCCGTCTGCTAGCTCAAGACTAATGTGGATTGATTGTATAGCTATTGTCAAGTTCGTCTTCGTTGTGCAATTTTAGACTTGATGACTTGTTACAGCATTCAGTGTCTAAATTAATAGAGCATAAATGGTGACCACTTTATGACTAATTCTTTCATGTTCTGTAACTGTGACTACAATTTTTGGGTTTGTTTGTGATTGTTATTTAGATTTTTTTGTACTGGTACTGGTAATAGTAAAACATAGTATATCAACAATATCACATTGGGAATTGAACATCCCAAAATTGGTATGACACTCAAATTACATCATGTGTGCCATTTTCATTTGTTAACTTAACCCTTTGAGACTTGACTTTCCATTGCCTTAAACTAAGTTAAAGTGCCTCAGGAATTGATATATCTCAGCAGTTAAACAAAGGATTAATTTAAAGATGATTAATTGATGATAACTTTTTTATTATTCATGGTAGAAGGTTGGTTAAAGTATATTTGGAAAGATAAATAAATATCCTTTAAGAATTATCTCCTCATTATATATAAATATATATTTATTGTATTTCTTTAAGGACATAAATTTCTATGAAAATCTGTAAACGAATTGACCCACTTAGAAAATCTTCACTCACTCTCCGATAGCATGCACATGTCTCGGAAGTATTATGTCATCTTATATTCGTGATACTATTTCACCTGCTTGCATTCCGTTTGATTTTTTATTCTCATATTCCGATAAAACATCACTATCGTGGTCATTTTCCGAGAACACCGTGCCATGAAAAATCGATGCCGCCATTACATTTTGATACAAAATCGGCCGAAAACTGACAAAAAAACTGAAAATTTTCACAGCAAACCATGAAACGTTTCTAAAAGGATGTTGTCCTTAGCATTACCTAAACTGCGAATGTCAAGTTATGATGAATTTGGTGGTAAATACAAGTTAAAAAGACAACAGGATTTCCCGTTCTAAAGTCTTTAACAGAGTTTTTTTTTTATAGCAGGATTTCCCGTTCCAAAGTCGGAAAGTGTTAAATTTGTAAAAAGAAAAGTGGAGTTTTATGAGTAAAATCACACAAGGTTTTTTTTTTTAAGAAATGTTTGAAGTTGTCATTGAAACTGTTGATAGGTTTTCCACTACATACCTTTAAAGGGTATAGTAAAAGTTCCACTGTTCATAACATGTCATGTTTCTTTTTTATTTCAATATAAACATAATTAGTCTTTTGACTTTATTGTAATTATTCTATAATGCCAGTCTTTGGAGATTGGCAGTCTTGCTATAGACAGTCAAGAAAGGATAAAGTTGTATCATTTTTACATGGGTTATACATATTAAATGCATATATTTCTTTTGAAGAAGGACCCACTGAACATTGTCAGTGTAGGTTGCCAATGCATCATATTTTGGTGGATTGTCCTCACCTACAGTCAGTTAGAGATAGTGTATTTGGAAATGAGGGTGTGGTGGAATCATTTCAATTCCATACACAATTCTTATTAATTATTTAAAAGAATTTTTTTTTATATAAAATTTATTTTTCTTTCTTAATGTATTGAATTTATTTTTATCACAGTGTTGTTTATTACACTGATGTTATATACATCTTTTCTTTATCATTGTATCATATAAATTTTAATTTACCTTATTGTGAACCACTTTTATGCAGTGATTTATTTTAAAATATTTTAAATGTAATCATATTTTGGCCCCCAATAGCCAATGTTTATTTCTTATGTGCTGTGGGAGGGGTCATTAAACAAATATCAATTAAATTATTAAAATTATCTCATGGCTGCAGTACATGATCTACAAAACCTAATGAAAAAGAAGGAAAAAATGAAAAGGATAATGACCAGATGGAAAATTAATAGAGTTGTGACTGTGTATTATTATGGCTCCATGCTGTGGTGATTAGACTGCTCTGCTAAAATGTTTAGAAATCATAGGAGGCTCATTATCCCCGTTAAGACAGTAACAGGTAATTACATCTGATTTTAGCACCAGCTTCTTTTCGTCCTTATCTGCATTTTAACTTAGCAGTTGGGGATGTAAGTTTTCTCACCATATACATATATACTTTAAAATATATCATAATAATTACTTTTAATCTTTAAAGTTACCTCTTGTACCATTAAAAAGTGTTATTAGTGGTTGGGGGTGATGAGGGTTTATAGAAATAGTCAAAAAGATAATTTGGTTTTAAAACTTTACATATTACAGAAACGATGTTTATGAAAGAAGTTACAAACATGTTCAAAATTAAGCACACCTTTCTTCAAGAAGATTCATACCTAAACATTGATGGTTATGCAAGTGAACCTACAAAACAAGATGATGTAAAAATGTACTATCATTTATATTATTATTTCTCATTCTAATTGATGCTGATTATTACTTTGCTAAAAATTTTAACAAATATAATTTCTGACCCAGTTATTATAGATTAAAATTTGTGTTTAATGTAATACTGATACAGAAGGATTTATTTCTTTGTGATTTATTCAATTCATTATAGTTGTTCTGCAGAAGAAGAAAAGCACTCGATACTTGATGATTTAATCACACAGTTCCCTAAGCCTTCAGCTAAATGTGCTCAAGTTTTTTAAAGCTTTTTTATAATTTTTTTAATCAATAAACTGATACTTACCATTATAAGCCAGTCACATATTGATTAAGAAAAGTGGACTTAGCTAAAATTTAATGTGCTTGTCTCAGAAAATCATTATAAATTTTCCCCTTGTGTAATAAACTAATACTGGTAATAAAAATATCATTAGCATCGTTCAGTAATGTATTAATTCCCATTATGTGCTTTGGTTACAGAATGACGTGGATTATGTTTGCTATTGCTACCCATGCAATATCCATTGTTTCCAGTAATCAGTAAAACATGCTTGTCAGATGCTGAAGCAGCATGGAATTTTTTTCTTAAAGCAGAAGTGAAATATAGCCAGTTTCGTGGTCATTATATTCAATATAGTATTATAAATTAATTAGTTTAAC
>JAULBS010122873.1:0-14016 GCA_032355785.1 Symmetromphalus regularis | reverse complement strand
TTTTATCCCATCTTCCTTATTCGTTGATGCCATTAAGTCGTCGAAGTCGTGATCAAATATCTCAGAAAAGTCCAAATATCTCCATGTTGAATCCAAATATCGTGTTGGGATTTCCAACGTTGAAATCTGCCATCGAAACCGTGTGCGCGTACAAATTTATTTGAATTTTTTGGTCCAATAACAAAATTTTATGGATTTAGTAGCCCACAATATTACCTATATTATCTTTATTAAAAGAGTAGGCAAATTATTTATCTTAGTTTAATACAATTGATTTTTTTTAACAACTTTGGGTCACCCGGTATAGTTTGTAAACCCAGCTGTTAAAAAGAAGTTCCATGACGACGTCATTTTACATTCATTGATAAATGAACAAAACTTGTTGCTAGTGCCTTGACCAATGAGACGAGATGCCTTTAAACTGTAATGATTATAATAGAAATTTTATTATAAATCAATATAACTCTTAAGTGTAGAAGTGTAGAAGTAAATCTTTTCAGATAAGCAAGTGAATGATCAAACAAACCTAAAATAAATTACAAATAATGTTCCACATTTTTTCTTGTTTGACAGTTGACAAAGATAGCGGTTAGGGCTGTTATATAAAATAACCATTTACAGCATAAGAACATGCAGGTACATGTTGAATGTTCATGGAGGCAAGGGGAGAATATTTTATATCAGTGGCTCACCTAGGCTGAGCCCCCACCCCCACACCCGAATTGAGCAATTTAAAAAAAATTATTATAAGTTTAAAATTTATTTATTTTTATTTTTTTAATGTTAAAGAATCTTCAGGATTTCACCTAAATGGATTTTTTGAATCACTACAGTTTTTCTCATCGCATGCAAGGATTTACTGGACTTGCATAAAGGACGCGATAAAATGCCATCTGGAACCCCTAAATCAGTAATGAATAAACAGTAGGGGATGGTGTGGAGGGTGTACTGGGACATTTTAGTGGGCCATAAAAAAGAATTCATTTTTCAGTATAAAACAAAACAAAAATTAAGACAGAATAAATATTTTTTCTTAATGCAAAACCTATTTTCTGTAACGACTACATTGTGAACCCTTAGGTTTTAGGTTGGGACCATCAGAAAAGAAACAGGTGTGTCCCAGGGACCCATCTTTTATAAAAGCCAGATAAACAAATATTTCTTTATTTCCTTTCAATGTTAAAGTAATGTGGCAGAGATTAGTTAAAGAAAGATTTCTTTTTTTGTGAAGCTGACAGTCACTATTTTAATCAAGTATTATAAGTTAATAGTGCTACAAAAACATATAATTAGGGTATTTTCCAGGGGGTTATGGAATGTTTGTAATATATTAAAATTGTTTCTGAATGGTGCATCCCCAGATCCCCATTCTATAAAGACATATACAGTACATTTAAAGCAAATTTTTTTGTTTTTGGGAGGAGGTGGGATTTTTTGGTAAAAGTGATCCACATATATGCATGTAAAACTAAAAAAAAGGACCTGATGCCTGTATGTTTTTTTTTTTTTTTTAATTTCCTTTAAAGTAGCATGTCCATCTATCACAGTTCACCTCCACCCTTGGGTATAGGCATGGCATTTGTTTTGTTAAATCTTAGATCTTTCAGTGAAAATGATTCAGGAATTTGAAAAAGAGTGTGTGTGAATTATATATTGTTTTTTGTCCAAACATGGTGGGGTACATACTGTCATGGATATCATACAATTAAATATTTGAGGGGAAAATAAAGTAGTTGCACACCTCTTGCATCCACCTTAAAAACTGCTTATAGAGGATGTCTCTTAAGATAGGTAATACTTGATTTAAGCAGTTGCCTGATCTTTGATTACACATGTAATAGCTAGTTATACCAGGTCCTACACTTTACGAGGTGTATATCGGTGAATATCATGTAGTTTGGGTCATGGGGCATCCGAGGCAAAGCCAAGGAGGTTCTCACAACCAAAATTGTACGATATACATCAAGTAAGTGTGGATATAACTTATATGCCCACTTCTGGTCGAGTTATTAAATTAGACTATTACAAATCGCCTATAAATTAGTATAATATAACAATAATTTAAGTTGTATAAACAGAATAGTGCTGAAATTTGGGGAAAAAATATCCCATTTCAGGCCCCAGTTTTCAAACAACAATCTTGATATGTACATGTGCATGTGTTTCATGAGCATATGCTAGACAGTATCAAATAGAAAGATACAGAAAATAATCATTAAATTCCATTATTTTCTGTAATTTGTGTTACTGTCTAAAAATAGATTGATTAGAAGTTTTAATCCACATTTTACCAACTCATTTGATTTGCGCAGTAGGATAAAGAGCTGGCTCACAGTGTTGTGGACCGTAGTTTAAGTCTTCATAAGGCGAATTATTTTTGTTTGTCTTTGATTTCTATGTGTACATGTATTTTTAATATAATATTAAGTATGCAAATTTAATGTCACTATGTAATAAGTAGTGTAAGATATTCCTACACTTGTAAGATGTTCCTACACTTGTAACTGAAAAGTGTCGGTGTATTGGTTAATACTCTTACACTTTAAACAAAAGAAACCACAATGGCCGGAAGTGGGGTATAAGTATGAGAAAGATGAAGATTGTAAATTTATTTTGTTTTAGAATAAGGAAACAAGGGATGAAATAGCTGAGCTAGGAAATAAGAAGAATGTTGTTGTTCTCAAGGAAAGGTTGCTTAAGAGAATGGAATTTGGGACAGCTGGTATGAAATAGCATTTATTAATTAAATTTTGTTTATATTATATGGCCTTAAGGAATAAATTGTGAGTTTCCTGGAATAAACTAAAAATAATAATGAAGGGTCATTAGAACATTTTTATTTATTTATTTATTTTTGGATATATACTCATTTTACATTCTGTAAATACATAATTATATTAAATAGAAAGATTAGTATCATAATGTTTTGGAGGTAACAATTGCTAAGAAGCCCACATTTTATTTTGTTAGATCTAACTGCATGTATACGCACATGACTTAATTACTGTTTGTGGTTCTGTGTCAGAAGCTTTATGTATGAATATCTGTTTTTAAAAACTAAAATTTTGTAAATATATTAACGTGCCATG
This sequence comes from Symmetromphalus regularis, assembly GCA_032355785.1. Lineage (NCBI taxonomy): Eukaryota > Metazoa > Mollusca > Gastropoda > Neomphalida > Neomphalidae > Symmetromphalus > Symmetromphalus regularis. The sequence goes on along the minus strand of JAULBS010122873.1, from coordinate 10,927 downwards.
GCTTCCTGTATGCATATCTAGAAAGTTCCCTACCAATCCATTGTGACTTGCCGTGTGATACAGATAAAACAGCATGACATACAGATTTCGTGTATCTCTCTTCATAGTTGTTATTTATTATGAGTGCTGCAGATAATAATGATTTTGTTAAAAGATTGGTTTTTAAAATGCTATGTATCTATTATAAAATATTATGAAAAAGGAGAGAAGGCTGGCAATCTCTTTGAATAAACAGTAAAAGGTAAAACTTGTATGTTCATATTATAGTAGTTAAATAGATAGTATTCCATGATTTTAATAAGTACCGGCCTCATTTATGTCTCACTCATCTGTAACGGATGTGAATAATTTATGAGGCTAAATGGTAGTTTGTGATTTAAACAGAGCAGATGTCAACATTTTTAGCTGTGTCATCTGTAGACATCATTGTCACTGAGTGCAGTTGTTTTAATTATTTTTGTTACGGTACTGTAGTATTCTGGGAAATAAATAGAGGACATTAAATGAGTAATCATTTGTTATAAAATTTATGTCCTGATATTAAAAAAAAAAGTCATATTTTCAAAACATCTGAAGTTTAATCGTTGATGATTATGAATCATCCTTAAATTAGTTGTTTGTAAACTAAAATATTATAAGCAAAGGGATTTTTTTTTTTCTTTTATATTCTGTTTAGTAACTGACACATTTCCAACAATGTTTTTTAAAGATTTGCTGTCTACGATGTATATCTACTAGTAGACAACAAAGATAAAAATGATGTTGATCTAATTATGTTTTTGGCATTACACAGTTTATAATGATGAGATAAAATTCCATTATTGATATAAACCATTAGTGTTAATGTAACCTTGACAATACTGTCAAAGCATAACAGACAAAAACAAATCAATATTAAATGGATATACGGTAGGCTTATATTAATTATAGACAGGTTTAATAACAATCACAGAGGAGCTATGTGTAAAGAGGTGGTACTAAATGCATGTATCTCTTAATACCAGAAGTGACCGCCAGATATTATCTGAAATGACTAACAATAACATGCATCATAATACACAAAGTATCTAGTAACCCATGTTGGTTACAAGTAATACAACAAAATAGATATCTGGTTATAACAGATTTATAATATCTTCATTTGCCATGGTTTTCCTATTAAATCACATATCAGTCTGATACATGACATTGAGTACTAATCTTGTTTTAGCTCAATGTCAGAGGTGTAAATCATGCATTGGATGGGGGGACACCTCCCTCCATATTTTAGACAGGGGGCATGGCTATATAATTATCCCTCCCCCACTTTTTGCTTTATAAAATTGAAATAAAAATGCTAAGTAATAATATTTTCCAGTAGTTCTCTTTATGATATCAATGTAACCCTTAGCCATTTGGTCTTAGTGCAAATATATTGAAGTACACAGGTCTATTATAGTTTGAAGGTTTTAGCTGGAAAAGGCATTTCAGAAACTTTGGATTTCCCATGGCTTCATCACCCCCACGCCCCTTCCAGGAAGAGATTGTTGCCCATACTCAATGTGAAGAAAAAAAGAAGAAGATTTTACATGATTTAAAAACACTATTTTTTTCTACTTTATTAACATAATTATCGTAATGGTAACTTTCTTGTAACCCGAAAGATTATTTTCATCTTATTTCAGTGACTAACTATCCAACAGAACTTTGGAAGTGATACAACAATAGCAAATGGTACTTGTAAAGAATTACAAGTATCATAATGTTATAAAATCATCATTTTTTTCTCATTTGCATCCCCAAAAATATATACATGTAATGCATCATATTATCATGGAACCTTATCTAACATGTAGTTTGTTTCAATTTAATATATTGTGTATACGTTTTGAAATTGTTGATTTGTTTGTATATATGTTAGGAAAAATGTATGTATATTAGGATAAATGTTTGAATTAACCAAGATTCCTGAATAGCCGATGTTTACTTTTATGCTGGGACGGGGGGGGGGTGTCGTTAAATAAATAAATATTTGTTAAAAAACCCATGATAATTACATGTTCAACTTGTACAGGTCTGCGAGCCAGAATGGGAGCCGGTTATTCCATGATGAATGATCTTACTATTATTCAAGCCACTCAGGTAAATACCATTTGTCTGGTCATCAGTTTCATATACGTCTGTTTTCACATCCATCTATTGAGATACATTCATCTTTCTATCCATCCATCTGTCCTTCCGTCAATCCATCCATCTGTCTGTCCTTAAGTCCATCTATCTATCTGTCTGTCTCAGTATATACATCTATCTGTTCATCCATCCATCGGTCCGTCCATCTATCTGTCTATCTGTTTATACATCCAATTATACATCCTTGCTTCTATTCTATTCATCCATCTCAGATTTCTATAATTGTCTATCAACCAATCCATTTTTCAGCCACTCCTCCCCACTATCCATCTTTTATATGTAAATATATCCATTTTTCATCCTTATATTCGTCTGTTTGTCTAACTATATATCCATCCATATCATCCACTAATGTCATTAAAATTTTGTTATAGCCAAATGGAATTTTTGTTTGGTTTCAGGGATTAGTAAAATATTTAGTATCCAGTTGTCCCTCAGCTAAACAGAAAGGAGTTGTTATTGGTTATGATGGTCGATATAACAGCAAAAGGTATGTTTATTTTTCAGTTTATTTATGAAGCATTGCTTGTAAAACACAATTTGCAACAGTTGCATCAATATACAACAGCAAATCAGAAACTTCAGTATGGATATCCTTTGATTTTGTTTCCAAATAACTTTTGATAAGGTAAGCTGGTTTATTTCTATTTTTGTTTGTTAGGATATCAAATCTTGCTATTTCATGGGAGCTACTAAACAAATATTGTTTGGAGTTAGGCTTCTTTGCATATTATATTTTAGTAGGAAAGCATAATTAGATAATTATTTTGTGTTACAGATGGAGTGAGCTCACAGCTACAGTTATTATCAATGAAGGTGTACCAGTCTACAGATACTCCACAGTTGTGCCAACACCATATGTTGTAAGTTATTAGACATCATTGAAAAACGTTACCATAGTCCTACATTTACCAGAAATGATTAAGATTGTGATTTGAAAATATCCCTAAGAGAGTCATATGCATTTAGTCTCGACTAAAATATTATAGAAAATATGATTTGCTAAATGATTAAAATTATTTTGTCTAACTGCTTAAATTGAAGAGAGTTGTAAAATTACAGAGACTTCTAGTAGCTAAAAAAACTATCACAAACCGATAAATGTTTCTAAATAAGTTAAAATATTTTGGCCATCTGGTGATGTTGAAAAATTCAGGTGTTACTAAAACAAGTATTTTATTTTGTAGGCATTAAAGTGTTAAATATTTGATCTCAGATGGTTCACATGTTAATTATTAAAATATGACAAGCATGTGACTGCGTTCGTACAGTAATTTTATCATCGCGTTTCGGCAAATGTTGGAAAATAATCAATTAAAACAGTAAAGTTTATTACAAATACTCAACATCCTTTTTTATAAACCATTAAACAATAAATTCAAAGCAGAAAAATAAGTACTTAGCGATAATGGACTGATTTATCTCTTCTGTGCCGAAGCTTGTCAGTCCGCCGGCCATCGCCTGAATTTCAACGCAACGCTGCCGAAGGTTCTGAGAGGGGTGCCCTCTTTGGTGTGAATGCGCGTCGCACAACTTAACAGTACAGAAATGACAATTATATGGTTCAAAAGAGGAGACTTTCTTCTTTATTCACCTAAAATTTTAAAATGCTGTGGCCCGAGACTCGCACGTGTTAAGAGAATAAAATTTGATCGCATTTTCAAAGCCACATTTTCTTTTATTTTTACAGTAACTACGAAATAAAATTTAGACCAATCAAAAGCGGTGTATTTCCTCCCTTTAGTGACGTGTTTTCTATTTCTATACGCAGCATTTGTGTGACGCGCCAATATGAATAAGGGGGCAACCCCAATTTGAGTGATCGAGCTGATAGTGACGTAGTGTCGTCATGATCGGAAAATGCATTTTGGTGACCGTATTTCATCAAAAGCCACAAAATCATCTTTCACACAACAAACAAACAAATGATTCACATCAAAAGAGCAAAGAAAGGTTGGTTTTGATTTAAGGCAAAAAATTGAAGTAGAAAATGGTTAATTTTCGCTAAAACAGGAACGTGTCGTTAGTTTTTATCGGTGTTTGGTAGTACCTACTAAAATTGTTTTGTTGGCTTGTGTCTTGGATTTGTTAGAGTTTTACCACTAAATGTCTTCTGCATTCTCCTTTATAAATTTTAAAATTTTAAAATTTTCAAACATGTTAGTTCACACCATTTCCACTATTTCATTTTCTAATATATTCAAAAAATATATAAAACATGGCTAGTACAGATTCAGACAGTATTGCACTGGCACTAGTCTTTGCAAAATCATTTTGTTGTGTCAGTCTGACAGTAATTTCAAGAAAATGAGCATTCTGCATAATATATTTATTTAACAGTTTTCTGATGCCAGTAAAATGCAGAAAACTAATTATTGAGAGTTTTTGTGTCAATATTGCAAATTTGCACTACAAATTTGAGGGGTAGGCTTAGAAATAAATGCTTGTCTGCTCCCTCTATGTTAGTAGAAACTGTTAGGATCTAATACCTTCTAAAAGATGCTAGTCCACTAGGCGAGTAAAATCTATATGTTCCATTCTGATAATATACATTGATACTGTTTTGAGATATTGACTATCAGACTGATTAGCCAGCTTCTGTCTTTGTACATTATTTGTCACATTTTTATACATTTCTGAAAGTACTCACTACTTTACTGAGTACCAATGTGATTTTGGCGTTATATCGTGTTGGTGGTAAAGTGAGGGTGCCAAGGATAGGCCACCAAACTTTATTTTTTCGTATGTATTAAATATACACTTTGTTTAAAACAAAAATAAACAACAAAAACAAAACGAGGTAACAAGATAAACATCAGGTTTGAACAATTTGATCATCAGTGAGATCAGTGAATGTCTCTATTTGTTGGTTTATTTATTAAATGCGAATAATACTTGATTACACTAAATCAACTGACGTTACGCATTTATCCAAGAATAACCAATCAAACACGCAAATTAAATTATTGTCACGTGATCATCAGAGCAGCCTTTTGTCATGTACCGCTACATCTTTGAACTGCAAAATCACTGCATTGACAACTAACACAGTGGTGTTGTCAATCATTAGACAATAACAAAAGTAACAACTCCTGATGAGCTTAATTACAACCAATATACTCCTGTCAAGCCGCTTGATTACACCTAATTGAAGTATTGACGATAGAATCAAAGGGAGTAACATATAAAAGTGCATTTTGTTCAAAAACATGTTTGGCGGATAGCTGGTGTAGCTCTAAATAGAGGGAATTAACAAAGAAAACAAATGGTACTTTGAATAAAGTTGGAGATACGAGAGTTTGGTGTTAAATTGAGGGGCGGTAAATTAAGGTTATACTGTATTGACGTGTAAAAAGATCAAGTTTGATTTTGTTTTATATTTCAGCCATATGCTGTGTTACATCTTGGTGCAGAATGTGGAATAATGATCACTGCATCACACAATCCTAAAGAAGATAATGGCTATAAGGTAAATCTGTATGTGGTTTTCTTTTAAATGGACTACTTAAAACTCTAAAGACTGTTGTTCAGAACCAGTCCGAGGTTGGCACACACTGATTAAGTGTCAAAATTACCAAATATTTGGTATCCAATAACCAATAGTTAATAAATCAGTGCAATCTAGTGATGTCATTAAACAAAACTTAAAAAGAAAAGAAAAATGAAAACTATAAATGATGAAATTAATGGATCTATGAATATATAATGAAATTATGGTGACCTAAAATTCATATTTTGGTTATTTGTTACAGTGTTGTGGTTAAAAATTAAATGCATCAAATAATTATTGCATCTACATAATCATATTTTTTGTATTAATTTTTTACTTTTATTACAGGGCACAATATTTCACGCGAACCGCCGTTCTGTTCACGTGTCGGTTACGCAAAATTAAATTTACACGAACCTCAAATCGGTTACGTTGTGACCTGTAGACCTCAGAAATTAAAACTTGCAAACTTCACAATTACAGGAAGTTTATTCACGCAGACATACAAGTATTCTGACAAAAATGTTTTAGACTTATTTTTAAATACTTGATGCGCAGCGAACCTGTAAACAACGTTATATTGCAACTGTTTTAACTTGTGACCGGTCTAAAAAAAAAACCTCTGTATAGAGTCGAGCCAAACATTTTATTGAAATGCCCAAGGACGCTGGGGACGGCTAAATTATCTGCTGCTATTTCATCTTTAGGAATATAATTATGCTGACATAATATTGGATTGCCTGTAATTTTACAAATGCTGAAAACACTTTCAAAAGTTTTAAATAACCCACATCGCAGAATTATCTTTCAAAAACAAATATTTGGAACATTACTGCAGATAAAGTAAAAGTAGCTTGGACAGCGAGAAACGAAAAAAGCAATCTGGACGAGTTCAATAATAAAAAAAAAACTATAAAAAAACAGCTAACTTTAGCAAACATTAAAAAAATCCTTGTTTTATAAATGATTTTCTTTTGTAATTTGTTTTAACTTTGAGCTAAAAAATATGTATTTATAACATAATTTCAAAGTAACTTTGAGGTAACCGATCAGGTAACCCACGGGTTACACAAATATAATTAATGTAACCGAACAATTGGTTACCTAGATAAAAACAACGTGAATCGACTTCAGGTTACCTCAGATTTCGAAATATTGTCCCCTGATATTAGTACCTGAGAAACTAATTTAATTTAAATTAAATTAGTCTTTGGAATCTTATAGTGTTCATTTATTAGTTTTCTCTTTTGCTTTACAGCTTCTGAGGTGGCTGCAAATAAGAAAAATCAACCAAATGCTGGACCAATAAAAATGAGGAGTTTTGCAAAGAAAATGGATGATGAAAGTTTGTAATATGTTAATTTTTCTATTCTGGGTGGCATAATGTTTTTCTTTACACACTCTGGCTACAAAATCATTGATGACGTTACTCTTAATTACATACGTTAACTATTTAGTATTTTATTTTATTTAGTAATAGGTGTTAATCACCCCAAAGGTTTTGTCTTCATGTGTAGAGGATGCTGTTTGAATCAGGATTATATTTGTGCAGTAACATTTTAAATGGATGGGCATAAATACTCTTCTTGCTTAGTGAGATTTGGTTATAAATGTTCTACACCTTTATTTTACTATCTAGATTATGTATTTCTTATTACTCTGTATAACATTTCCAAAGAATTGTGGCATGAAGTAACAGAAGATGATTAACAATACTTTATTGGTGTAAAAAGGTAAGATTGCCAAAAAAAGAGTGAGGTGTTAGTTTAGCTCTGTTCTCATACGACAGCTCCTTCACACAATTCCTTTATCAGTAGCAGACCCTGGAGGCCCCCACCTAGATATGCTACTATTTACGAGTTGCACAATCAGTCAACCTGGTTATTAGTTACGCAATCTATTCATTTTAGATAAAGTGTGTATGTAGTGAAAGTAGCCTCGGTACTCCAGCGGTAGAACACCAAACTCTTAAGCTGAAGACGTTGGTTCAAAACCCATTGGAGGCTGACTCACACTTGACTATGTGTCAAAATAACCAAATTTTAGACATCCAATAGCCGATGATTAATAAATCAATGTGTTTTAGTGGCGTTGTTAACTTAAACAAAACAAACCAAAACGTATGTAGTGAAACTGAAACTTGTATGTGCTAAGAAAATGTGAACTATAGACAAGATCTGTAAGTCACATGTTTATCATTCAATTTGTAAAATAAACTGACTAGTGTACTTTTGGCAGGATGCAAATGTACTGCATATAACCAAACAACAAACTCCCACTGGATGAGATTCTTTGACTGTACTCTAATTGATCTCTTCATTAACTACGCCTCCCGCAAGGGAGATAACTCAGAGTTGCTAGGTTAGACAAACATTGTAATGGCAGATCAGATACATGGATGACATGTGCAACTGCTTGATCTACCTTCAAACGTTTCTTTGAAATTTTTGACTGAAACGAAACTTCTGTTGGGTACACTTCATTGACAAATGTGAATGTTAAAGCAATACAAATATAAATGGTAGGTACATGTATCTGTCTTCATCCCCCACTTCCAGGAAGTGAACATGTATTAATGTTAACTCGTGATTCAACATCAATTGTTAAATGGGTTTGGGGCGTGTGATGAAGTTTTTGTTTGCATATTAAGGAAAAATTGAAATTAAAATGCATTAGACTATTGTTGAGGGATTATCATTCTACAAAGCAAGTCTGGAAATAATTTTTTGAGACGTGCTTGTCAAAATGTCCTATGTCAATAAATTTGTGCTGGTCAAAAACGAAAATGTACCTGTCACCAAATTAAATTGAAATTTAATACTTAAATAAATAAATATTAGTTTTAAAGAATAAAGTTTTTTGTTTTTTTAATTTATTATTGCACATCTCATCACAGATACTTCAACTTTCGAAGTACTCCGTATACGCAAACAAATTAAATAAATTGTGAATGAAATATACCGCAAAAAAAAGCGCGAACGTGCTAATAGTGCCGTGAATTCAATTACCCGCGAACTTATTTCTGGTTTGGTTATGAACACATTCTGCAAGTTATCGACATTTCGTACAAACGCGGATTCAGTTTTCTTTGTTTTTACAAAGATTATATGTGATTATTCATCAATAATTATGAATATTCTTTGTTAATCTGAACGGAAACTTGAGGGTACAATCAATAAATACTATTTGTCAAAAAAGTTGCATCATGCACGTGTTCAATCGATAACAGGTCTTATCGGAAATATATATAACACGTGGATAGTATGCTGATAATGTCAAAGTGTATAAATGAAGCTAACTGAAAAGAGTTTGGTAAATATTCTTTTTATTATTGGGGGACGTGGTCACGAAAATAATTCCTCGCAAAAATTTACAATGAAAGCTCGATCACAATTTTTTTAGCCACAAAAATACTTGCATATAACTTTTTTTTATTATAAGGCACTTGAACGTTATGTTCTAACAAGCTTTTTATCAAAAGTCGGAGGGTTTGAATATGAGTTACCAACAGAACTACAAGTACTAGGAGGCTATGTTTTTTTTGAAAAACTATGCGATTTTGTTCAACGTCATGCCTTCATGACCAATCACGTGACATCAGCATGTTACGTTAAAGCACAAGCCTAACGTCACATATTTTAGCAGCATATCCAAATCCCATTTATTACACCACTAATTCAACCAATATCATTTAATGACACTGATGGGGGAAGGAACAGGTGGAAGTTTTAGCGACTTCAAGCTAATGTTGCCGGTTATTTAGGTCATTCGCAGGTCATTTAAGTCCTTCGGAATACGTCTGCCAATTACGGATTCGAAAAGTTCAAAGTATTATTTATAGTTATCGGGCTTGATCGGGTCTATTTATAGATTTACCCGGTAAATGCTGTGGCGATTGTTCGGTTACCGCTAGGCATGTCTATGATACTCAAAATATGCATTTTAAACGTGCAGCATCGAACTGATTACACACAAAAAAATACTGATTTTGTGGCGGACAAAATGACCGCTAATATTTAATTTGTGACTTTCAAAGCTTGACAAATGACAATTTTGTACCGGACAATGTCCGTGACCGAGCACTTATTTCCAGGCTTGCAGTAGAAATTATAATATAAATTTATATATACCAAATACAATATGTCATGTACTTGTAACAACTGACAACACAAAAGTAATTGTAATTAAATATAGTTTTATTTCATAATCAAAGTTCATACTGATGTAGATCACTTTTTTATTTTCTGAAAAGATCATTTTAAGAGAAATGTATTAAATTATTTTTGTACTATTTTTGCTATAATTAGTGTAAAACTTTAACCATTGTGCATGTTATGATTTGTTTGTGTGCAGAAAAAACTGACGTCACTAATAGTAATTTAGTATATATGATTAAAGTTGCATAGCTAAAAATATTAGTAGTCAACAAATAAATATTTTGTAGCTGAATGTTTACCAACTAATTATAAATTATAAAAATGTTATTCCTATGCCTCTTCTGATAATGTGAGAAATTGTACGACGTGTTATGACATAGAAATAACATTGAAATACATTAAAACAAAAAAATCTGTGATAGAGCGTAACCTTTTCACCACGTGATATATCAGCCCTCTACATTGCGACCGAATTGGTCGCATATGCGACCATTTTTTTAATTTGGCAACTGAAACATATCAGTCAATTTGTGCCTGTCACCAAATTAAGTTTAAATTTGTAAATATTGAACAAATAAATATGTTTTATAAATTATACTTTTTATAGTCTTATTACTATTTTTTATTATTAATCAGGTAATAATAACTACATGACATTGTATACAAATTGCACACCTTATAACAGTTACTTCCTATTTTGAATGTTATTCATGTTTCAACCACATGGAAGCATTCGTTTGTACCAAATCGTCATTTATCCATTTCAGCAAACTACTGGAATGTAATGTTCTCAAAAGTGGGAGGGGATGAATATGAATTTTTTTTTTTCATTTTGTTGAAAAACGATGTGATTTTCTTCGACGTCTTGACTTCACTAGTGCTCCGTTGAAACACGGATCTGACGTCACATATTTTTAGCACTACACCCAAATCCCATGTACGAGGTCTGTCCGGAAAGTATCCGTCTATATACAATAAAACAATATATGGCCTACACAGGATAATGTCGCCTTAGTCCCCTTCAAAGTACTCCACTTGGGACCTCACACACTTCTCCCAGCGTTCCTTCCATTTTTCAAAACACTCTGCAAAGGCATCTTTTGGGATGTCC
>JAULBS010122862.1:0-14017 GCA_032355785.1 Symmetromphalus regularis | reverse complement strand
ATATGTTCTAGAAACGGGGGTCCTGACCCTTTAGGTCCCCCTCTGGATCCGCCACTGCATAAACAGCGATTACTTACATTAAAGTTCACATTTTGATGTCGAGATAGATTTTCTATTTAAATAGACAGTCATATAAATTACTCTGCATACTACTGAGTAATATAAAGTAATAAACCCAACTTATAATTAGTATTTTGATATGAAAATTGTTTCCCAATTCAAACAGACAATATGCGTCAATGTTTACGCGTGTGATGTCAGCTATATATATAAATGAACTAATGTACAATACACGCGGATCATATATACTACAGCAGAAACATTGATAATAAAATAATCTGTAAATCAATAATAAATTTCTAATTACTGACACCTAATTCCCATTGCACAAAGTTAAAGTAGTACAACCCATCTTTTACGACTACAATTACATTTATCTGCGTTAGTACACTTACGGTTTATATTGGTCCAGAAACAATTCTTATTACGGTGTAAAACACATCACCATAGTGATACGATCCTAGTGAAAAGACAATATGTGATTAGTGTGATGAAATACTGTTATGTTAAAAATGTACGACCACTAGCACCAAGCAAGATTCATGGACCGATACCTGACTATTTCATATGTTGATTTAATAGGTTTTAGTCTAAACATTAAAATAAAATAGTAATTTTACTAAAACGTTAAAGTATAACCGTTATAAGCAGCTTTTGACAATTTTCATGAATTTTTTATTTTTTTTTTGGTTTTGAGAATACCGGTCAGTATTTTAGACATGTGCCCGATCTATCAGAATACACCGAGCTTTGATCAACTGTGAGTACACGCCATCGGTATCCACCTTGAAGTATTTGCTTTAAAGGCATAGTCCCACGGAATGTAAGGGACTAATTGTCTAAATATTGATTACAAATGAAACTTACATCCATTTGTGATACTATATCTCGCTTTCACATCACACGAGACGTTTTAACTGGACAATGGAATTCTATTTCGAGTTGATCGATTTTTTTCTTCAAATTTTCTAATTACAAGATCGGAACTTCTCGTATGTTTTCGGTAAAACCATTTCCGCCGTCAGAAGATCCCGATTGAACGGCCTCGTTTCAGGAAGAATTCGTCCCTAAATAGAATTGGGGGAATACCAGTCACGTGACTCGAAATATTAACGTCACACCTTTATCCATGACCATAATTCATTATCATTTTAAAACCATTGATAATAAGCGAGATGCGGTGGTTATGTAAGTAGTCAAATGAAGTATTTCTATGAACAAATTAAATGTTTATATTTAAAATTAATGCTTTGTTTGGAAATTATTTAGGACTATGCGTTTAATAGATAATTTTTAAATTAGTCTCTCATTTGTTTAATTTCTTAAAAGATAATACTTATTTAAAAAGAATTATCGGAGAGGCGCCCGTCTCTGTAATAAACTCTCAGTAATATTTGAATGATCGATTAATAAATAAATTAATAACCCTTTTATTTATTTTTTAAATAAATTAAATTATTAGAAGGCTAGCGCAGCGGGGGGATGGGGTGGGTGGGTTAAGGGGTGGGGGTGCGGGGGTCAAGGGAACCAATAATCAGCGGTGTCCTTTTTTGCGACAATAAGCACCCTAAAATATATCATTTATATGAATCTATATTTTTTCCATATGTCATGTAACTTATGCTATTTATTTAATACGTCCTGTAGCTTTTAAGGATTTGCATATTGTACATTTATTTAGTACCTTGCAGGCGCCCTTCAAATGACTGATGGCGCCCCTATCAGTCTTCCCCCACTCCCTCAAATAATAAAACGGCTGCGCCAGCTCTGTATTACTAAAATGATTAATCCAGATTATCTCTTTCGTTGTTAATTGAAAATAAAACCCAGTCAATAATGAAGTATGAATGCAAGCGACTATTATTGAAAACTGCGTTTTTTAATATACAATATACTTTGAAATGAAATATTTCCTTTTTAGGACATCAACAAAACTCTAGAGTCCACAACAAACATTGACCAACCACTTCTTCGAGGTTCGGATTGCAGTTAACGATATCGTTCGAAAAGAAAACCCAGATGTTTATTTAGCTAGTACGTCATGTCGCAGCTCATTTATGTTTATTTAACTAGAGTGTCAAGTCGTAGCTCTTGAAAGGTCTCGGAAAGTTTTATAATGGGCATTCAAAGACCATTAAACTGTTTTACTTTGCGGTCTGATATTTTCTCATCTCGAACACATAACGCGTATCTAACGACTTGTTTATTAGGTGTGCCGAAGGCTTCGAATTATCAAAACAATTTAATTTATCTACAAAGTACCCATTTACTTCAGATAACGTAATAACATAATATTGACCTATATGTCTGATTTTGTTTAGGTTTGAAATTTCTGGGCTCTTAACTAAATTGTATTTTAGACAATGGCTTAAAAATCAACAACGTGTTTCGACTTACAATGACGCGATACAAATTACAATGAACATTTAGTATATCATCAAATTGTAAAACATTCTCCCTTCTGGTAATCAGTTTTAGCAGGTCATCTAAATATAACCATGATGCAATACTGCCGAACAAACAACATCGTTACATATGCAATAGCATATGCACGTAACAAAATGAAAAAGTAAAGTTTGTTTTATTTAACGCCACCTCTAGAGCACATTGATTTTTATCTTATCATCGGCTATTGGACGTCAATCATAATGGTCATTTTGACATATGTATTCAGAAGAATCCCGTTGCCGCCACATAGGCTACTCTTTCCGATAAGCCGCAAGGGAACTTTTATATGCACCGTCCCACAGACAGGACAGCACATACCACAGCCTTTGATGAACCAGTTATGGACCACTGGTTGGAACAGAAAATAGCCCAAGCTGCTAATGTGTCCACTGAGAAGGATCGATCGGACGACCGACCGGTTCACAGGCAAACACGCTACCTCTGAGCTACATCCCGCTCTTCTTAGAAATAAAATAATAATAAAAGAAGACAATTTTTTTTTAAATACCAAGTCATTGATCATGTATAGTAATGCTAAGACCACGCATATCATGAAATATAGAATTAATCGGAATTCGTAACCATGATAACGTCAATAGTGACGCATATTGGGTATTATGGGATAATATAAATATACAAAATATATTGATAAAATAAGCAACATCGTGTGACTGTAGATATTTTCCTTTCTCTTATTAATATTAACGCCTGTCTTGAACAGGCAGCATACGAAGCTGAGCTTACTATCTAAGCCACGTAATAATAATAATGTTTGTTTTATTTAACGACGCTTCTAGTCTCTAGAGCACACTGATTTTTATCTTATCATCAGCTATTAGACGTCAATCATATGGTCATTCGGACATATTTTTAGAGGAAACCCACTGCCGCCATATAAACTACTCTTTCCGATAAACAGCAAGGGGTCTTTTATATTCTCTGTTCCATAAACAGGACAGCACATACCACGGCTTTTGATGAACCAGTTGTGGACCACTGGTTGGAACGGAAAATAGCCCAAACTGCAAATGGGGTCACTGTGATGGATCGATCCGACATCTACGCCACGGTGAGCTTATCAGATTAAAAGATGGTAGGTAATCCTAGTGGAGGCTTATTGTCGGAAAAGTGCATGTTGAAATAACTCTCCTACTGCTTAGTTATCCTTACGTGCAGCGACATTTTGTGTCGGCAACAGGTTTCATCACTCAATTTAGCATTTTGTTTCCTGGACAGACTGCTTAGGAAGATTAGCTATGTGTTTAAGACAACGTGTTTGAATAAGTAGTATACACCTTATTTTAAAAGATCTAGTGCTTTGTAAAAGGAGGTAAGTCGTATAACAAAGAAGAAATAGAATGGCTGCCGTTGAGTTAGAAAGAGCTCTTGCTCTGCAATCGACTAACAAACCGGGTGCTATTGACATTTTATCAAATATAGGTACGGCTTTTATGAAACTTATTTACTAATTGTGATTATTTTAAATACTACTAATTTGTTAAGTCACAAAATATAGTTATAATCCAGAAAGAATTTTGGTGGTAATGACAAAATTTGGAGAAATGCGTTGTCATTAGTCTCGATAATAATGATGTTTACAGAGTCACAACTATTTCAGTATTGTTAATACGGTCTGGAATTTGAGTCTCACATAAATTGTGAACAAGATTTTTGATATTTAAAACAAGATTTAAAGATATTTAAAAAGCAGCACGTTTTCAGTGGTGCCAGGGAGCTTCTTTGACATGTTATAGAAAAATAAATTCTGAAAATAAAGATTAAATGCAGAGCTGATTTTAAAAAATTCATTTAACAATATCGGCATTTTCTTGATGTGTTTTTAACTCATTTATAAATAAAAATATACACACTACATGTCCAAGAAGAAACCCAATGGGTTACCCTAGCAATCAACTAATGGATATGATGTAAACTTTCAGACACAATTCATTTTATTTATACATGAACAGTATGAGTTTTGCCACAATTCTGCATTGTGAACACCTCAACTTATTATCATTATGTATATCAGGGTTTCTAGAATACGGTAGCCTGATGCACTCGCAAGTGTAATCTGCCAATAAAATGCAGTCCAAAAGATTTGTGTTTTCGACAAGATGTCGTAATATCCCGAAGAGTGTCGAATGGCTTCCGGTCAAAAACGTTTGTTCTTTTATCGTTAAAAATACAATTATTATAAGTAATTAATGTATCCATTGTTACTAGTCCAAAACAGACAGGTTGCTTATTGGTTATTTATTGGCATCCCGTCCAATGTGGGCTATATACCCGCTGTAGAGCAAAGCCCTGCAAATTTCTGACTACAAATACTTCAGTTGCGGACCAAAACATTACAAGAAATACCTAGATATACAATAAAATTGCCAACTTGTGTGCCTATTACATCTCTTTTCACCTTAAGTCCCAAGTATCCACTGATTTCGCCTTCAACGGCCGACAGATTTAAAAACAACATGGCGGTCAAACAAATACGTCACAAATACGAAACTTTCTGGAGATGGGAAATGAAGGGAGGGATTGTTGGAAGAGTGGCGTTGCGTGTTGTAAATAAAAATAGTAATATATTACATTGTGACTGGTTTATTTTATTTTTTAATGACTCCACAGAGATAGCAGATGAACTGAAAGTTTTATATTTGTGACGAATTTGTTCGACCGCAATGTTGTTTTTAAATCTGTTGGTGATTGAAGGCAAAATCAGTGAATACTGGGATTTACTGTGAAAAGGGATTTAATAAGCATAAAGGTGCTAATTTTATTGTATATATAGATATTTCTTTAAATGTTTTGGTTGGAAACTGAAGCATTTGTTGCCAGAAAATTGCACCAGTGCATCGTATAGGTCACAAGCTGAACTTAATGCAATAGCCAATAAGCATTAAGTTCTTGAACTACACTGTTACCTAATACATTGAAGGTTATAATTATTTTACTTTAGGTTGTCAGTTTTTAATATTACTCTGAGTCAGTCAACAACAAAGTCTGAGACAGTGAATCAGATCGCATGTGGCATTTTTTGTAAATAAACTTGTAGGTCGCTATCTGATATATCTATTGTGTTCTTTTGTTTTTGAAAACGCTGACACTAATCTTACGATGAATCAGGGTGCAGATATGTGCATTTAAAAAAAATCATGCAATATGTACCGAGTCTCATCCGATTGTCAAGTTTGAGTTTTATTTTTTGGAGGTGGGCTGGTGAATTTTTAAGTCAAGCTAGTGAATTTTGTAAATCACTTGTTCGACTGCTAGTGGGGGAAAAAAATAATTCTTGAATCCCTGTGTATATATTATATGTACATGACAATAAACTAAATCATCCAGTGTTTCGAATGGCTTTTATGTTAATAGACTGGTGCTCTCATTAATTCCCAGAAAAGGTCTTTTGGTTTGACTATATACATACCAGAGAACCAGTGAACTAAATTGTTACCAAAGTTACATAAGATCATTTCACAAATATATTTTGGATATTAACACAATGTTAATACTATGTGCACAAACATTTTGTTGACGGGCAAGTAACTCGAGGTTTGGCTTTGACTTTGACTTAACCAATGTTATTTTCACTTGTCTGTGCCGAACATAAAATCTATATCTGGAAAGTAGTGTTAAATCGAAATGCATTTAAATATAAAATAGATTTGTGAAAAGATTTATTTTATTTTGGTTTCAGTAAAAAAGGAAAATGGAGGAAATGAAGAAGAATGGATGAAGACAAAGGAGCAGGCTGTACTTGAATTGGGTGCCTTGTTGGCTAAAACTAACATGGCGACAGGTTTGTATACAATGTACTCTATCATAGATCCCAATCTAATCATCGGCTGAAGAGCAAATCACAAGAATCAACATCAACAATTGTTACATACATCTGAAATCATTAAAAACAAAGTTTGTAATAAATTTTGTTTTGAACAGTAAACATTGTTTCCGGCAGACAAATATATAAATAAATATTTTGCAGCTGCTATTTTTTGACAGTGAAATGTATCTTCTTCAGTGTTGAGAATTGCGGTGGTCACCAGGGCTCCAAACTTGGAAAAGTTGGTGGACCAACCTTTTTTTAACCATTTTTGTGTTAAAAAGAGGTGAAAGTTGCTACCTGTAATTATCACGGGTCTGGTGCTGATCACTTGTGTGATGTCACAAAACATGGCTGAGGGTTTATTCAAACTGCATTTTTGAAACATATTTATTATAGATTTTAAAGCTGTACTATCATTTGTTGTTAAATGTAAAAATAAAAGCATCTATGATAATTTCTAACAAAATAACTCTCTGCCACCTTGAACTGTGTCTCAATCATGATCAGTGCATTTGGGCATTCTACCAAGGTAAGATGTGCATGCATCATCATTTTACTAATTAGCATTCTACGTACATTATCCACTTAGATGGCCCGAAGGCTGTCAATGAAGCTACTTTACACATGCGCATAACAACAACTTCCGCATACAAATGGACAGAATTCGTGTTTAACCATTCGATAAAATCAATGAATAAACGATTTGAATCATTTCCCCACACGGATAAATAGCGTGTCATTGGAAGGTATTTAATTAGTATATCACCGTAGCCCATTCAGACATGATGGACACACGGGCTACAGACTTTGAAAAGTTCGTAGCCCAATCCCATTTCAGGTGGACTCGGGCTCCTGGCCATTTCCAACACTGAACAAAAATATTCTGGTATCAGTTTTACTCATCCCTTATAGAGCAAACATGGTCTGATACCAGTCTTACCCATCCCTTATACAACAAACTTGGTCTGATACCAGTCTTATCCATCCCTCATACAACAAACTTGGTCTGATATCAGTCTTACCCATCCCATATACAACAAACATGGTCTGATATCAGTCTTACTCATCCTTATACAACAAACATGGTCTGATATCAGTCTTAACCATCCCATATACAATAAACATGGTCTGATACCAGTCTTACCCATCCTTTATACAACAAACATAGTCTGATATGATTACCCATCAAATTATACAAAACACATGGTTTAATATGTCTTACACATCATTATACACTGTCAGGGGTCACCTGAAATAGAAATCTGTACAGTATTATTAGCCAGTTCCATCCCTTTATTTTTTTTACGCCTCATTCAATCTCCGACACTGCATGAACCTCTTTCAAAAATAGCATAAATTTCTGAAAACTCTTGCTTCAAGACTGGTGGCTGTGTGCTATAAACATGGCTGTTGGCAGTTTCCAGTCTTCTGAGAAACATGGATCAACATGAGAAGAGAAAAAAAGGAGCAGATTTTTGAAATGAGGAATTATGGGTTGGAGATCTTCAAAAATAAGGATTTTCCGGGTAGTAACTTTCCCCACTGCATATGCTATTATGGTCGGATAAAGTTTTACCCACCATCATACAACAAACATGACGTGGTCTTTGGTTTTACCAATTTAAAAATTATAAAGTATGGTCTGATATACATGTACCGTAAGTTTTACATTAAAAACCGTTGTGTGATAACCATGTTTCACGCATCATTATACAATGCACATGGTCTGATATATTTTACCCATTCATTATATAGAAAAATAAGAAAAATAAGTAAACATTTATTTAACGCCTCTAGAGGACATTGGATGTCATACATACTGTATGGTCATTCTGAAATGTTTTTTAGAGGAAACCCACTGCTACCACGTAGGCTACTCTTTACAATAAGCAGCACAGGGTCTTTTATATGTGCCATCTCACAGGCAGGAGAGCACATACCACTACCTTTGATTAACCAGTTGTGAACCACTGGTTGGAACGGAAAATATCCCATATATATAGAAAACAATACCTGATAATCATGTACATGTATAAGTTTTACCCACACAATACACATGGTATATGATATATCAATCCCTTATAATGTATAAGTATAGAAAACATTGTCTGGTAATCATATTTAAGTTTTACCCATTATTACACAATGCACTTAGTCTTTCATTTTACCAGTCCATTATATATTACACATCTATGGTCTGGTGTGTCTTAACTATCCATTACATAGCACACATGGTTGTTATAATTATCAAAGACGTCAAGCTGTAGCATGAATGGGAAGAAATATGCAATCTCAGCCAATATTCTACAATATTGATGAAAGACAAGCTAATTGCTTTCAGATAGATGGTCAATGGCCAAACATCTGCCATAGACAATGGTACACGAAACACTCAGACACAGGCCAAGTGTTGTTAATTCCACTTTTTCCTTTGCCTAAATCTTAAAATGGATGCCTATGTTTTCCGAGGTTGGTGCCCAGCCATGTTTGATCAACTATGAGCCAACCACATCATTTTCAAATGTTGAATATAATACTGCCATGCTAATAAAATCTCTATTTTTTTTACATTTTATATTAAATGTTCAAATGTTTCTTATATTAAACCCAATTTGTCTCACATATGCCAAAAAATAGCATCAAATGGTATACTATTTTAAGCTCCCTTCCCCAACCCTCCATCACCCTGCAGTTTTTGCAGCTTCAACCTCATATTCAGGACAGGCTAGCTATTAAGGGCATTAAGTAATGATTTTAGTGTTTCCAAACATTCTAATGGGTTTAATATGAAACACAAAACAAGCCTGGTGAGAACTTGCTAATTACATGTATAAAAGTTGCTCCTGAACTTAAGCCAGGAGCAAATTGCCTATATATCCCTTGACAGAGCAAACTTGCATGTAAACGTAATCTCTGAAAAGTTGAAGAGATCTATTAAAAGTACTATACCTGCATGTGACAAACCAGAGCTTTCCCTAGAGCCATAAGGTGCTATGGGCCATGCTCCCTTAGCTTGCTAAGTAAGCACCTTAAAATTTGCTAAGTGCCTTCATTTTAGCACCAATTCAGCTTAATTTGAGGCACCTAGAAAAGGAAGGTCTTCTACTTGTCAGTAATTTGGTCAGACAAAGTTATTCACTACTTGGGAGGAGTGGGTTACATTATACTATTGAATAGGGACCCTGGAATTCATCATAACAAGGGTTTCATGATTAGCTAAACATTGATAGATGGTGTATATAAGCTCCTTTTAAAAAATCCTGGGGAAAGGCCTTCAAACATAACACAAAATATGCAGTGGACTCTGTCTGATCTAACATCTATGTAATCCAGATTTCTGTATAAACTGGCACAATTTTTATGTCCTGTCCAGTATTATAAATAAAACTCTGCCTAATCTGGATGCTGTCTATTCCGGATTCCAGACAGAAAATCAAGAATGACAACTGTTTATGTATTAATTAGCTCTGTCTACACTAGTATATGATTTTAACACCAGTGGCCATTGGTTATCATTTATTAACAGTGATTGGCAAAATGGCAATACACCAGTTACGAACCTAAGTTTCAGGATCAAGATAACCTCTAACACTTCTGTAAATGCTCAATAAAAATAGGAAAATACAGTGTATCTTGTAATAACTTTGTTTTGTCATTCAGATAAACTAATCCTTTAAATATTATAGAGTAAACACGTTAACAACAATCTGTTTTAAATGCATTGCTATAATTTGATTTTACACAAAGTCAATCCAGTTTAGAGAGAGTTCACTATGTATCAAAGATTTAAAATAAAACAAGGAAATCTGATTTTATAACTTTTGTATTTTGCAATCTAAAGCTATTTAACCCTCCAATGAATCGCGAGTTACAACATAGGCAAATTCCCAGAGACACAGTTAACATATTAGTTACCATGTTTATTTATAACACTTCTAACAGTTACAGTATTTGTGTTTTTATAGTTCTATAGCTACACGTGCATCTACATGTATGTATATGAATCCATAAATATTGTAATAAAACTCATTAAAGCAACTGAATTAAGACACACTGCAAGAAAGTTAAACTATTATTTTCTATTGTCAAGCAAATTTTATAAACCTTCATACACATGTACAGTGCCCTCAAAAGTACCCGGTCCCTGGTGGTAAATTGCCTCCTGTAACAGCTTTTGCTGCTGCCTACTTTTCGTTTTTGGTAATATATATATATATATATATATATATATATATATATATATATTACGCATGCCAAGATCGCCGGCTACCATCACGGTTGTACCCTGCAACTTCTCAAACTACTGAGGGCCTTGATGGTGTCCAGTAATTTATCATATTTTTGTGATATTCTGTGGTTAATGAAATCCCTCCCACCCCCCACCCCTCTCCCAGCACAATAAATATCGGCTATTAGGAGTCCTATCATTTAGTAATAAAACAAATACAATGACAGTCTTTAAAGACTAATTTAATATAATTCTAACATCAATCATTTTAGTTTTATGTTTTTATGAGGACTGCCACTTTAGACTTTTGAATTTAAAAATGGTCTGAGAAGACAAAACAAAGCAGCATCTTTTGAGGGATGATTGTAAGTTTTAACACATAATTACAACCACTGCAATTAAGAAAATGTTCACTGCAAAATAAATGCTGTGTAGAAGTTGTTTCGATGGCAGTTTTAGCGTAAATTATAAATTAATTTTAATAATACCAGAAAAATATAAAAAACACACCTTGAATTTTTGTTTTTGTCCACGGCAAAAAAAAGTGCCTAGGAGAATGAAAAATAGTGACTACTATGACTACAGTGTAATTGACTATAGGAATATTGTAAATATTTAGCTTAATGTCATCATCCACATACAAAATGGCCAGTTTTGAAATCTTCGGACCAAAATTTAAAAGGCTAAATTGGCAGTCCTCATAATATAAAAAAATTTTACAAAATAAAAAGTTAATAGAACTTCATTGTATTTCTATATTTTATTACTAAAAGATATTTAATTGTTGGGCACTAATATCACTTTAAATGTTTGTTTTGTTCTCCCCACCCCATGTGTGAATGGTATATTATAATGTGTACAAGTCTTTTCAGCTTATTTTGAGGCCTTGGTGTATATGCAATATTTCCATTTTGTCTTCACTTTCAGCTTGTTGATTTTTAAAGACAGTCTATCACAGCTTTCTAATACTATATTTATAGGATCTCTAGTGTGTAACTGCCATTAGATCTAAAAAGATGTTTTAGGAAGTAGACATTTAAAAAAAAAAAAAATTTAATCCATAATTGTTAATTGCTTTATCCCATAACAAATTTAAATGCTGAAAACTAAAATTAAACTATTTCGAAATTAATATTTTCATGATGGCCAATCTGTAAATCAGGCAATAAAAATAAATAAATACTTGCTATCGCAGTTGAAATATAGCAAAAATGCTTTTCATTCTAGTAAAAAAACCTAAAGTTTCTGAGCCACTGACGACAACCAAAAAAGAAAGTATTCATGTTGGGTGTTCACAGTAATGGTCCACTGGCAGCAAACACGTGCACAACTTGTGATATTAATGCACACACACACCTAAATGTTGTGGTTATCTAGAATTTCTGCCATGAATGTCATCTGGTTTATGAAATAATTTATTGATTACATGCATACTTTCTTTTTTGGTTGAGTATTGATTCTGTTTAGTCAGCAGTTACCTGTGACAGAGTGTCTTTAATGTAAGAAATATATTTTTAAAATCATTCACTTGTGCAGCTGTTTATAACTTGTCTTGTTTGGAGATTGAATCTCTTGAACGGATATTATTGTTTTGCTCTTTGTACATTTATTATGGACTGCATACATGTGTGTTTTATGTTTTAGTTTATATAAAAACCCATTGTAACGAGTTGTCCATAGCGTTCTGCTAATGGTTTACTTATTGTAATACACATATTCAATCCCTGCAATTAAGAAAATGTCCACAGCAAAATAAATGCTGTGGAGAAATAGTATCCACAGCATTTTCCATGGCAATTTTAGCATTCACACGTTTCCAACTCATAAGTTTTGCAATGGGAAAAAAATGAAATCTGCGGCAAAAATAATGCCACAGAGAATGAAAAACTCTGCAGCAATCTTCTTGACATTGCCAATTGCCGCAGGCAGTTTTAGGGTTTGTACTTTGTAGTTATTTTAATCTCTATTCCTTTTTCTCTCAGACTTTTCAGAAAGCTAGTTGAAGGAAATTTATATCTTTGATTGGGGTTTTCAGTTATACAAAGTCATGTATATATATTGATATAATTATCTTGTTTAAACTGTAATAGTCCAAAACGGCCATTGAAGGGAATTGATCTAATGACCCATTGCACTTAGATGCTCTACCTTGAAGATACACATTTGTCCTGTTACCCCAGCCACTTAGGTTGTTCTTTTATTAGCAGGAAGGGATCTTCAATATTTTCCCTCGTGAAATAATTTTCCTTTGTCACTAGCTAAATCTCGTGACAAAGAAAAATTATTTCACTTGGGACATAAATATGATAATAAATGGAAACTTATTCATTATCCTCTATTTAACGCCCCCCACCCCCAGGCCAAAAAATAAATATTGGCTATTGGGTATTAATGATAGTTAACCTTTATTATGGTTTCGACATATTTTAATATGTCAGTGCAGTCTGAACTACATCAGACCTCTCAACCTCGAGACACTGGAAACCTGGACACTGAAACCCCAAAACCTGGAGATTTCAGTAAAAACCTGGAGATTGACCTATTCATACATAGACCTTGAGATACTGGAAACCTGGACACTGAAGCCCAAAAACCTGGAGATTTCAGTAAAAATCTGGAGATTGACCTATTCATACTTAGACCTCTCAACCTTGAGGCACTGGAAACCTGGACACTGAAGCCCAAAAACCTAGAGATTTCAATAAAAACCTGGAGATTGACCTAATCATACATAATCAAGTGCTAAGCAAAATAAAGTGGTCGTTCTTTTGTGCAGAAAGCAATAACACAACAACATGAGTTTAATAACATGACATTTAATCCTCTTTGTTACAGCTTTAAAGCAATTTGACTAATACAGTTGAGGACAGTTTACGAGAGAGATTTTTAGCAATAACCTTATTTGGCATTGATCTTCTAAATGTGGGTTGTTGTGTCTAGTCCTCTCACTTTGTTTGTTATTTCTCGTTTAATTGGCCAAGGACGAACAGAAATTGTTTTTTAACTGCAATGCATTTTTATATTAAGAGAAAAACCGTGAGATTTTGCTGAAAACCATGAGACTTGATATGTCTGCTACATGTACCAATAGAAGATGAAGTGTCATGGAAAAATGAGGCTATATAAATATTAATACATATATATGAACATGGTGAAAATATGGATGTCTTCTACATATCTGTGACTGCCACCACAAAATGGGTGGTGGTGGTTGTATTTATTTTCGTGCTTATGTCCAATTAAGGTTCAAGCACGCTGTCCTGGCCACACACCTCAGGTTCCTGTGCTGTCGGTCCAGGACAGAGGTTAGTGTTAGTAGGAGACACGAAACCCGCTTTTTTTTTTTCGATAAACAGCAAGGGATCTTTTATATGCACCATCTCACAGACAGAATAGCACATACCACGGCCTTTGTTAAACCAGTTGTGGACCACTGGTCGGTGTAAGTGGTATAC